>JAVJIF010013565.1:0-112695 GCA_038442645.1 Agave tequilana | reverse complement strand
TGTTGTCTAAGGGTTCTCTACGGTAGAGACAAAAGAGGGCTTGATTAGTGAATAAGTGATAATGCTCGTTTGAAAAGTCACAAAGGATAATAACTCATGGTGCCTAAAACTCTTCATCTGACTCAGGCATCACTTGATGATCACCACCCTTGACGAGATGCCTATAACATGATTCATGCCTTGGTTTCATATAAAGTTATAATCCCTCTTCTTCTCAAACCAGTTGATTCTCACTTTCACATTTGGTTAGTGGTCTGCGTTGGAGCCCTCAATCATGGCATCTATGCTATTGGCCTTTCAGGATTGAGAAAGATCCAGGCACTTCAATATAATGTTAATATCTCAGATTGAACTCCAATATTTCTGGTAATATGCGGGAAAGTTACTTTGGGTGCGTTCTTAATGCCCATGGTGCTTCTCAAACATTTTGCTGGTGGGTGACAAATTAAGTATGCAGATGCTGTAGCTAGACAGAGATGAAACCATTTATTTGCTTATCTATCAATTGACCAATTTAGCTTGATTAGGGAAAACCCCTTATGTAGGGGTGTAAAATTTGATTACGCAAATTACATTGAACTGCTGTTTGATTGGTTTTAGAATTCTCTCAGGTTACTTGTGAGGATCTGAAGATAGTGACTAACAAGACCCAGGCTAGGGATAAGTTAGGAGTACCCTTCCTCTAACAAAGAGTGTTTTGGGAGGGGGGGGGGGGTTCTTTAGGTTGGATCCATCAGAATACTGGGAGGGATCCATGATACATTTGGTACATCTAACTTTTCAATTGTAATCATCTACCTATTGGAGAAAAGCGTGCAACAAAGAGTACCTACTCTCCATTAAAACTATTATTATTTATAAAATCTTCTTCATACTCAGATGGTAGGCCTCTTATTGCTGGCCCAACTATTTGTGAAAATCTCTTGATTTTTGCTGATGCAACTACTCTACAATTCACTCGGAACGCGTTTCAGGTCTGCCAATAAAGGAAGAGTTATTTCTCTGTAATAATCTTAAGCTGATATAGTGATGAGTTGAGCTGCTGAGGCATTTCATTCTATTATTTGAATAGATTTAACATCTCATACCAAAATCATGGAATTACTTGAGCTTAGCAATATCAAAGTATTATTCAAGAGCAGTTTTAAGAGTTATCGGTTATATATATTTATTCATATATAACGCCGCGCGCAGCACCCACACTTAAGTATGTACATACATATTCCAAGCGAAATACATAAAAATACACAGAAAGGCATGAAATATATTCTCACTTGCGGGATTGTCATATCCATTCAACAGGCACATATTGCTACATTGTTTACATTGTCCATTACTTCCATGCTTCTAGAAAACTTACGCCATTTTAGGACTTCTTCACATTATTTCCAAATATTGCAGCATGTTCCTCGGATCAACACATTTATTCCACATTGAGTGATGCCAGTCTAGATCACCAGCATTTTTTCCAAAGGTACCTGTTCTTTTGCCAGTTATCTACTATCTAGTGAGGCAACAAAATGTTTTCTTGCAGTAATTTCATTTTGAACTTATTTCCTAAACTTATTTCTTCTCGTTGTTGTTCCATCTGCATTTTCATCACCTCAGTTTTGTCATTGCTACCTGTTTGTGGGTTTCATTACGTCATAGTTACCCATTACCTCCCCTACATGCATCTTGTTATATTTTTATGGCTGACATGTTGTTGTTTTTTTTTTTTTTAAATTCACTCATGCTGGAGTTTGAAGTTTTAGATTGATCTATTTGTGGACAACTTTACTTTGTACCATACTTCTGTTTGCTTGTTTCCTATTTGGTTGTCCTTTTGTGAATTTTATCACTTTGTATTATTTGCAATATGTCAATCATTAGAACGATATGCGCGCCACCACACACACACACACACCACACACACACACACACACACACAAATAACAAACCCAAACTCAACACATACCACACACAGGGAAATTTTCAAATGTATACCAGCCTAAGAAATGTAATAAGAACTTACGATGGACTATCCCCTAGATGATCCACTTTGTTTCATGTTGACGCACCCCTTAAAGTCTAAGAATTAGAGATCAAGTTTGCAAACAATTTAATGGAAGGCCTCCATATATAGACACACAGACATACACTTGTTGCACCTGTTACCTTTTATCTCTCTCTCTCTCTCTCTCTCTCTCTCTCTCACACACAACACACACACACACACACACACACACACACACCACACTGCACATGTTACCTTTTCCAAATAATGGCAGTTTCGTCCCTATTGTTTTGAAGTTATCACTGTAAGATACACAGACTTATTGCACATGTTACCTTTCCAAATAATGGAGTTTCAACCCATATTGTTTTGGCATTAACACTAAGAAAATCCATTCATCATGCCTTATGATTCTATTGCTGGATTTTAATAGTATGTATAAATAAATTCTTTCACATGCTTTCTATTTAGTGATCTCATTATTATCATTTAACTCCATGTGTATTACATTTTCTCAGGTTAAATGCTTATGGCTTATTTGAAGTAAAGGTTTCTGGTGATGGCAATTGTCAGGTCTGTGTACTGGTTTCCTAATCGCATAGTAATCATATAAGATGCTTGTTTTTGAAAACCATGAAATTGAAGCTTTTGATCCATGGTATTAACTTTGCTCATCCATGTGGCAGTTCCGTGCAATCTCAGACCAACTGTACAGATCACCAGAGCACCACAAACATGTTCGGAAAGAAGTTGTAAAGCAGGTATCTATGAAAATTCTGCGCACTTTCATTCATTTTGTCTGATTTCCAGTGAGGTTGTTGCAAGTATATATGCTATAACCGTTTTTATTCGTAGTCAGTGTTCTAAATGTCGGCCGATATTTCTGAAATGTCGGCCGACATTTCGTTTTCAAGCCCTCACCGTCACGACATCCTCACCCGCATTTGAAACGGCGTTTTAGAAAATGTCGGCCGACATTTCGGGAAAATCCGATATGTCGGCCGACATTTTTCCGAAATGTTGGCCGACATTTTGAGAAAAACTCAATATGTTGATTGGTCTTGAAAGTTGAAGCAATTGAGAAATTTTAACAATGGATTAGTGAATATATGCAAAATGTTAAGTTAATTAGACATATCATAAACATATTTATGTAGTTTTGTATAAGTTGTGTATGTATTACCTTGATAAAAAAATTTTAAATTACATTATTTAAGACATCTAGGATATATATTTATTATCCGTCATGACGTCCGAAATTTACTAAATGGCCCCGAAATATCTCCGAAATCCGAAATCCGTCATCCGATTACGACATCCGACATTTCCTTGATATCTGACATTTAAAACACTGTTTGTAGTAGTTTTATCAGGTCTAAGTTTGTTTCCTCATGGAAAATGGCTAGATATGCTCTATTTGCTATTGGTTCCAAATTGAGCTTTATTGCTATATCTTTACGAAAATAGTGTTATATTCACCCTTTGCTTTTGAATCCAATAACAGCGGGTCAGTTAGACAAGGATTGGGCCAACAGCCTGGTGCTTTCTTATTTTCTACACTCATTTCCTTTTTTTTTATTATTATGATGATCCATGCTGAGATACCTTTTTCTTTGTATTTACTGCTGCAATCATCCCTTTTTTCTTGACCATTTCCTTCCCTTCTTTCCTTCCTTTCGCATGCCAGCTGATTGGCTGGCCAGTTTTTTTTTATTTACTGTTTTTTTTTTTTTTTGGGGGAGGGTGGGGGTTGGGTGGTGGACGGGAAAGAATCATGAAAAAAGTTAATGCATTTTGTCTTACGTCATACAGTCAATCTCTCTCTTGATGTTCATGCTGCAGGTTCTTTTTTCTCTTTATCTTTTCTCTTTATTTTTCATGTGTGAGGATGGGGTGAAGGTTGGTGGAATTGATTAGGATTTACTTGAGATTTCTGCAAAAACATCAATTCATGTACTTACATCATTTTTTAACCTTGTCCAGCTTAAAGAGTTCCGGTCTTTATATGAAGGCTATGTTCCCATGAGGTACAAGCAGTACTGCAAGAAAATGCGGAAGTAGGATATCTTACTTTGCTGAAAATTAGTTTTATGTTAGTTGTAGTTTTTTTTTCGTGAGAAAGATCTTCCTTTACTGGCTCATAATGGTCTTGATAAATTACATTCTACAGATCAGGTGAATGGGGTGATCATGTTACATTACAAGCAGCAGCTGATAAGGTTGGTATTCAGAAAATTTTAATTAATGTTGTTAGCTTGCCTTTTCATTCTCTATCTAGTTTAGCCTATGCTGCATTATCTGTGATTATATAAAGTGCCTTTTTTGTTTCAATTTTTTTTGATTTTTGTTCAAAGATTTCATTTTTAGGTTGTGCAAAAGATTCTATAGGTTTTGAATCCATGCCATTTCTTGCTCATACATTTTAAAGGCTTGTCTATGTTACATGCAGTCGCACACTGTTTCAAGATGTGGTTAGTTTAGTACGCTAGGGGATGGCATTAACTTCATATTATTATTGTAATCTCTAATGCAGGAATGGGTGTATACGGGAGAGGGAGGAAGATGATGAAGGAATGATAGCTCGTAATTTTGGGGATATTTGGGGAGGAATTTCGGAGATTTTTTTTTTTTGAATAATAATTTTTTTTTGCAGAACAAAGAACAATAGATCTAGATTTTTTTCAATCAAGAAAAACTACAAGATTTTTGGAAGAGGAATAAGAGGAAAGAAATCTATGGTTTTAAGATTTTAGAGAGAACAGAAAATTTAGCTCTAATACCAAATTTGACGCAAAATGGAAGCAAAAAACTAGGGTTTGTGGTAGGATTAGGGAAAACTAACCTAGGGTTTATAAAAATTGAAAAAAAATGCAAGATCTAGGCTTCACACCTAGGTGAATTGCTCACCCACTTCGCTCACCCCACTTCATACATTGCACACGAATATTTAGAATTAGGGCTTCACATCAAAAAGAATTGATTCTCCCACTTTATACTTCCCACACAAATATTTCAAGATAGCAAATTAGGGTTTCAAATTTTAATAACTCCTTCATTGATTTCAAAATATATCATACTAGAATATTTATAGATGAAGGTCACGTGCACTACTCGTGCCTTTCTTCTAATTATAAAAGAACTCCTAAAAAATCTCCTAATCATAAATTAACTCCTAAAAGAAATAATAAAAAGACAAACTATTAAATGAAAATATTTCTCCTATTCCTAATTAAATTCAAGATTTTTCTTCTCCTTGCTTGAATAAGTCTTCCAATAGCTGATTGGGTCTTTTATGTCTTCATCAATTCTCTCCGAGTACAAAATGCGATATGAGGAAAAATCTCAAACATAAAAGTTGGATTGGATGTGTGGCTTCGATGGCAATGAACTGTAGTAAATCCCCATTTCTTAGAAGACATCTAATCAAAAGACTTGAAAGGGATCATAATCATCTAACGATTTTAAAATGAAAGACTGAATCGATGATAACTTGTTGGATAAAGAAGTGACCAACTTTAACTGCAGTGGCATTGAATCAAGCTCTGTTTCTGGCTTGACAGGCTGAATCGATGATGATTTATTAGACAAAGAAGTGACCAATTTTGACGGTAGTGGCATTGGATCCAGCGCTGCTTCTGGCTCGAGTTCGGGCTCTGTCAATGACACTAGATCAAACACTGCATAAGATTCGAGCTCGGACTCGGTCAATGGCAGCACTAGATCAAGCGCTACTTCTTGTTCGAGCTCAGACTCAAACAATGGTGTTGAATCGAATGATGTTTCAAGTTCATGCTTGGACTGTCTCTAGATCGACACTCAGGCATAATTGGTTTTGACTTGCGCTCGAGCATAACTGGCTTCAGACCTAACTTCTCGTCCCAATATTCACTAATCTGGCATGCCTCTTCCTGTATGGCTTTAATCTCTATAAAAATTTAATTTAGCAGTTGTTCTCTAAACTTATTTATGTCTTCTGAGAGTCTCTGTTCTCCATAATAGTTTGATTTAGTAGCTTCATATTTATTATGTTAGAGGGTTGTCTCCCACGAGTCCAACGCCTCAAGAACGGCTCGAATCAACTTCAAAATGGCTAAGAAATGATCAAAAAATCAACTTTGATGCTAACAGGCCTGGGTGGCTGCAAGCGGGTCAGGCTAGGCCTATAGCTTAACGGGACCTGCAGAACTTGGAAACTTGGTCCGTAGCTTATCAGGTCTGTGGTTGAGTTGGATTCGGGTTGGATTTTGTCGAGTCGGGTCGAATCTGAGTTAGGTTATCAAAATCGAATCCTAATCGGATCTGAGGTCTGGTTTGCTGACAGCCGTGAGATCACAGAGTTCGGTGGTGTTTGACAACAATAGTGATAGTGATGGGATACATTGGAGAGGACTGGTAAAGGAGAGGAAGACGATGCAAGGTATAGACAGGGTCTGCGAGGCCGACGAGCAACCGTTGTGTCGTTGTTGGGTTGGTGGCGAACTCGGATGGAGACAATGTGATCTGTGAGTCGATCGGGGTTGGATTGATTGCAGACAAAGAAGAGGGTACCAAATCGACAAGTTGTCAGGTTTGTGCAGGGTTCAAAGTCTCGCCCGTTCCGATTCTGACTCGGTCGAGTCGGAACTGGAACGGCCTCTACCGAGCCCAGATCGTTCCAAGAGTGTAGTTTTGGCCAAATTCACGCGACTCGGCCAAAAATCCGAGTTGACTCGGCCATATCGGCTGAGTCCACCCTGAATCCAGTTGACTTGGCCGATATGGCCGAGTTAACTCGGAATTTTGACCGAGTCACCCGTGAATCACCAGTTGGCCCCTGATCTCCCCCCGTGAATGAGCAGTTGATTTTTCATTAATGGGCTCGCCTTTAAAATCCAGCATATGAAGAGAGATCGAGCAGCAAAAAGCAAGCAAAAATTGCTTCACCAACATCTCCGCCAAAGCCCCATCGCCATCTCCGACGTCGCGCAAGGCCCAGCTCCGACGTCTTCCCCTATCCCGTCGCCTCCTTCCTGCTCCCAGGTGCATCTTTCTCCCCCATCCCCTATCCCTCCTCCCCTCTCTCTCGTCTCTCCCTCTACCCCTCTCTGGATCTCTCTTCCCCGCCTTTCCCTCTCCCTCTCCCGTCTCTCTCCCTCGTCCCTCTCTCTAGATCTCCCTCTCCCTCTCCGTCTCTCTCCTTCTGTCCCTCCCTCCCTCTGGATCTATCTCATCTCTCTCCCCTTCCCTCTCTCGTCTCTCTTCCTATGTCCATGATCTCTCTCTACTGTCTCTACCTCTCTCTCCCCCCTTCCTCTCAGTAGATGTCTCTTGGTTTTTTTTTCTATCTCTCTATAAATTAGTTTAATTTAATTTAACTAATTTAATTTAGTTTCGTATAACTAATTTAATTTGATTTTAGTTAATTTAATTTATTTCATTTAATGTACTTAAACTTAATTTAGTTACACCCATTCATTTAGTTACACTCATTCATTTTGTGCCTCCTCGCAATTCAATGTGGAAATGACTACATTATCCAGGTATTTATGAATATATTTTGTGAAATTTACTGTATTATGCATTTATTTTGATATTTTAATACCGCAACGCAGGTATTCATGTATTCTCTTCATGTTTAGTGTGCTAGGTGATATGTTCTAAACATATATACATCAATGTTGATGTCTACCATTTTTAAGATTTTTATCGTGATCTTTTCATAATTTTTTGAGCTTTTCATGACGTGTTTTGTGCGTATCATCCGAGTCCGTTTCGCGACACCGAGACCGATGTGGAACGATACACTCTGAGTCGCGGCCGAGAGCGCGACTTTGAACCATGGGTTTGTGTGATGTTGGCGTCGGATGAAGAGGGGAGTCAAGGCAAGGTGTGACTGAGATTTTGGGGGGAAGAAAATTTGGGTTGCTGTCGGGGTTAGGGATTTGTCAATAGACGATGAAGTAGATGTTGGAGTTGGGGGTTAATGCGCCTGACTTCGAAACGACTCGGTGTGGCGCCATGGAAGTCTGGGTGAAGGAGAGGGGTGTTGAAGTCGATGAGGTGATGAGGTTGAGTGCGTGATGGAGTTGAAGATAGGGTTAGGGTTTGGATTGGGTGTGTAGGGGAGGGAGAGGAAGAAGATGAAGGAATGGTAGCTCGTGGGAATTTTGGGGATATCGGGAGGAATTTTGGGGGATTTTTAACAATATTTTTTTTTGCAGAACTAAATAGCATATATTTAGGTTTTTTTCAATCAAGAAAAATTACAGGATTTTTGGAAGAGGAAAGAAGAGGAAAGAAAACTATGATTTTGAGATTTGGGGAGGAAAACAGGAAATTTAGCTCTGATATCAAATTTTGACGCATGACAGAAAAGGAAGATCAGATTTATGGGTAGGATAGAGGAAAACTAAACTTGGGTTATAAAAATTGGGGAAAATGTAAGATTTTAGGCTTCACACGTAGGTGAATTGCTCAACCACTTCATGTATCACACACGAAGATTTAAAATTAAAGCTTCACACCTAGAAGAATTACTTCTCCAATTTTACACTTCCCACACAGATTTCAAGAAAACCAATTAGGGTTTCAAATTATAATAACTCCATTGATTTCAAGTACATCATACAAAAATATTTCAGATAAAAAGGCCACGTGCACTACTCATATCTTTCTCCTAATCATAAAAGAACCCCTAAAATAAATTATAAAAAAAAACTAAAAAACTAAAAATAAAAACTAAAAATACTCCTTATTAGCTCCAACTCAGATTAGCTCCAACTCAGATGTTCCTTCTCTTTGCTCAAATAGATTTCCAATAGCTCCTTGAGTTTTCTATGTGCTCATCAATTTCTATCCTTTCAGAAATGAACTTTTTTTTTTAATCGGGGAGACTTGTCACTTAATGTAAGGTAGAATGTCCTTTTGCGTTCTCTCTTACCTATTTACTAAATGACCTTGTTTCATATGATACATTGAACGTGATACTTGT
Source organism: Agave tequilana (assembly GCA_038442645.1). Classification (NCBI taxonomy): domain Eukaryota; kingdom Viridiplantae; phylum Streptophyta; class Magnoliopsida; order Asparagales; family Asparagaceae; genus Agave; species Agave tequilana. The sequence goes on along the minus strand of JAVJIF010013565.1, from coordinate 103,729 downwards.
TTAAGGCTAAATTACCTGAAAACTACCATGAACTTTCAGGATTTCTCAAGAAACTACCATATGTTAGTTTGATCTTAAGGGAAGCATGATAAGTCATTTTTGTCCCTCATTAATTTGGCCCATTCAATCACAAGGTTTTGTGAGGTTGAATAGGAACAGAGAGAATTAAAGCATTGGTTTGAAAACTTGAAATGTTAACGGGCAATGTGAAGGTTGCGGCTTGATGCCATGGGAAGTGAATCTTAGGATAATGAGGGATCTGGCGCCGGGGGGGGGGGGGGGGGGGGGGGGGGGGGGGGGGGGGGGCGGACTCTGTTGATAGGGTTGGATCTCCCTAAATCCATCTGTTGATCCGGCTAAAAGAAATCTGGGCCTGGATATGTTTAGATCCGGGCACGTCAAGGATTATTATCTAAACATGTTTCCATTTATTACTCAGTTTACTGGTTGGAGATGGAGCCCATTTGCAATATATTCCAATTTTCTTTTCAAATACTTTCAGCAAATTGAAGTATAAATATGCACCTCTTAATCAAGACTTTGGGTTGGTTATATAAATTTTCGGTGTATGGGTAAAATTGGAGATCTGAGTTGTAGACCTTCATGCTCTTTTTTTCTTCCTTTTAGGCTGTAGCTGGACTTGATCCTGGATGACCACAGCCCACTCCCACCCTTTAGCAGTGAATCAGGCCTCACTGGCTTCATGCTTTTGAGTTTATTAAATTGCTGACCAACATTGGTGGGCTGAGGCAATTGCTTGATACCTAAAATAATTGTAGATAAGATATATTTGTAGGAGAGGTTGTTCTTCTACATTTAACTGAATTATTGTGATTTCTATTTATGTTAAAAGCATGTGAATCAAAAGGTCAAATCCTATATGAAACTGCTGAGACCACTAAAATTGCTGAAACAGGACTGAGACGGTGTCAAAAATCGGATTCAAATCAAACCACTTGGGCTAATAGTTTATGTAACTCGAATTAGTAAAGTAGTTGCTGAAGGAGAACAATATTGCCGTCAGAGGCAAGGCAATTAAACGGTCTCAAAACTCTATAACAATGCACAAGTCTCTTAGCATTTTTGCTGACAAACGCATCCGACAGCTTTGCTTACAAATGAATGTCTTCCATATGTGCGCATATAGGATGATCTGATTCCCATAAGAGCTTTGCAATCTGAATTTGAAGCCTTAGTAAACCATAAAACCTTGGGTCAAAATATTTAGCTGCCTTCCCTTGGCAACCTTGAAGGTCGTATACACCCGATAGAACTATCTTGAGGCAACACAAGTAAATGGCTATTGCATCGGGACTAGAGGGCGAATTTTTCACGCCTCATTCTCTTCGTTGCTTTCCTTTTATGCTATGTGAAAAACAAAATTAGTTTGATTTCACAATATTCTTGTAATTGTCGTAAGCTTTCTCATCTTTTTGTGTGGAAAAATATATCCATCTAATGCTGTCTATTATTTTGTTTGCAGTTTGGAGCAAAAATAGTCTTCTACATCATTTAGAGATACCTGTTTTGTAGAAATTGTTCCTCGAAACCAGGCACCTCAAAGAGGTAGGTAACAACAACACAAGTTACAGACATATTACATGAATATCTGAAGTGAAGTTTATTAGATTACAAGTCACCAAATATGTCACCTCAAGAATAATAAGAATAATGATTAACATCACCCAAGAAACAGGCCCACTGTACATTTTGTAAAATGCATAAATTTTCAAGTCTCTGAAAGTTGTTATATTTCATAACACAAAACACCAGAACAGTCAATGGACTCGACATTAAAGGTTGGATCATGTAAAAGGGGTGATGATTACTAAACTAAAGAACCCTGGTTGAGAACTGAAGCAAATAAATTATCATGCTTAGTCTTCTAGTACTTGCAAGAGTCAGTAAACGAATACAAACATACAGTCCTAATCTAGTCAACATTTGCCCTTCTATTAGGGAACGTGTCTCACTACATTTCTTAGGCTTTATAGTAACAATCTGAATCGTGTCAGTAACCGCTTAAGCTTATGGATTGTAGGACAAGAATACATGTCTAGCAGTCTTAAAGCTCCTAGCGCTTAAAAACTAGCCCTGAACTGGACTCTGAGCCTCAGGGAAGAAAGAATAAATGGGGGTCGACAATGATGAGGTCTGAACCTATAACCATTTTATGCAAAAGCTTAAGATTATTGGTCGTGGACAGCAATGCATATCAAGCAACCTTAACTCTTAATCAACACCATTCATGTCTTCAGTTTAATTTTCCATAGCTTTTCAAATGTTGAATGCACTCTCAATTCATCATTCTTTTTCTGCTGTAGAGCTATGGCTGAGTTTCTGGTCTGAAGTACACTATAACTCACTTTATGAACTCCAAGGTCAGTTACTGCTTACCAGCTCTCTCAGACATTTTTTTTTAATGGCTTCTAGAATTTTCTTAGTCTATAATTTGTGAGACCATTTGTTTTATTTCCCACATTAAGCTGATATGGTTTCCTTGTGAGCTCTTGCAGATATGAAAATTAATTACAAGCCGCAAAAGAAACATTGGTTATTTTAAAGGGTCTGTGGAGTGTTGATACAGAGGTTACTTCCCTATTTGTGGATAAATAATTTTTTTTTTTCTTTTGAGGGCCGATTTTGTTAGCATATTTTTACTGTTGTATTTTATATATTTAGAATCATTGTGTATTACTTAGCACATTGATGTTAAGGTTGTCAATCTTATTCTTTAAATTCCTTTTACTTTATTACTCTCCTTCTGTATGGTAAATAGGCGAAGTATCTGTCAAATTGGATATGTTGATAGATATATTAATCTGAACCAGTGGTTTAAAAAACACGTTATATAACTCGTTATATAACGTAACGCTGACCAATTGTTATGTAAAAGGTCTAAAAAAACGCAATATTTAATAACTATAGTTATTTTGTCTGTAACTTACGTTATGTTACGTTGTTAACATAACGCATCGTAATCACGTTATGGTGCAAGTCGACTTTTTATAGACACTCACATATTCACCTAGTTTAAGGCAAAAAACCCCCCAAATTTGCTCGCTTGTTGTTGTCTCTACAATCTCGTCGTCGTCTCCTCGTCTGTGCCGAGAAAAAGCAGACACACCTCTCTCTGATCGACAACAAAAGAAGAAGACCTACCTCTGGTGGTTCTCCTTCGTGGTTGTTCTCGCAGGCGTCGTCTCTAAACGGTGGTTCTCTGTCTCTAAATACATAAAATCTCTCTCTTCCCTCTCTTTGTCCAGTCTCCCTCGGATCTCTCTCCCCCGATCTCTCTCTCATCTATCTCCTTACTCTCCTCAATCACTCTCTCTGCTCTCTCCCGGGAGAGAGCAGAGAGAGATCGAGAGAGAAAGCAGAGAGATATCGGGGAGGGAGAGGGCAGAGAATAGAGAGATCGGAGGGGGAGCTCCCTCGAGAGAGAGGAGAGAGAGATCACGAGAGAAAGCAGAGAGACATCGGGGCAGAGAGAGGGCAGAGAATAGAGAGATCGGAGGGGAGAGAGAGTAGAGTGAGTGATGGGGAAGAGAGAGAGAGAGAGAGAGTCGAGAGAGATCGGTGGTAAAATATCGGAGAGTGAAAGACACGAGTGGTATAATTGAATAGCATATTGTACATTGAATTATGATTTATAATGAATAGTAAGACTAAAAAATTATGAATTATGATTGAATTATGAATTATTATAGATTGAATTATGAATCTTTATGTAGATAAAATAGTATGACTAAAAATTATGAATTATAACGAAATATGAGGATCATAGTTGTATGTGTAGATGGAATTATGAATTATAACTTGTGGATGTAAAAAATTATTGTGATACTTGCTAAAAATATTGTGAGACTTGCTAAATGTGTTACATATTGTCTTGATATTTTTTTAGATTTTTAAAATTATTTTTCTATTTATAAAAAAAAATCTTTTATATATATATATATATATATATAATATATATATATATATATATAATATATATATATATATATATATATATGGGCTTACTGTACCTCAGCCTGCGGGCTGAGAGAGTTTCTCAGCCTGCGGGACGTGGCTGAATATAGGCCACACATCTGTCGCAGAGTGTGGGCGCCACAAAAAATCAAAAAATCCCGCCTAAACAATCGTGAATCAAAATGACAAAAATACCCCTTTTAAATGACGACTGCGACTTCTAGCATTCAAAAGTAAAAAACATTCCATGGTCGCAGACTTAATACAGAATAAAGAATACAAGACAAAAAATGCTATCGCATAGCAATGCGACCTCCTTCGGTACTGCGACCAAATTCGCAATCTTCTTTCTCATTCCTTATGTAAAAGAAGTAAATAATAATATTATATCTACCGTGATACACACCAGTCTAGAAAAAAAGAGATGCATTAATGTTAATCTCGAGAAAGGAAAGATGTGCACCATACGTAATCTAAAGATATAGCCAAACAATTCTATAAAAAGTTAATTTGTACTTCGGATTCTCCAGCAATAAATCTTCAATTAAATATTTAGTTTTTTTTACCACTTCCTACCATACTCAACCCTCACCTGTAACAATTATTATTACTATTCATGTTCTTCCACAATATTGACCTTTATATAATGCTTGTAACTAATATATTACCTCATACCTAAAAAACTATAATTTTGCTCTTCCTTTTCAATTTGATTTCAAAAACTTTCAAAAAAAAATTCATTCTTGAATCATGTCTTCCCCATCTTCTTCCTCTGAACACTCAGAATTCAACTTCAATCAATCCCCCACCGGTCCTTTGTCTTTAGGATATTCTAGTGAATCTGATACCAGTCTGGACTTCACTCCTTTGACTATCTCACTACATCAAATAATGTATTAACTGATCCTCCTATTCATGATGATAATGAATTTTTCATGTGCGTTAGTGAAGAAGACATTATTCCTCTGCCACTTGACGGAGACATGCTTGATGAAAGCATGTCCTCTGATGCTGTAGGCTCGCTTCCTAGCAAGGGTCAGACGAAAAGCTTGATAGAGACGATCCATTCTGGGAGTTCATCGGTGAAACAAAAAAACCTCAAGATGATGAGGAAATAAGTGATGAAGAGGAAGAGCAGAAGAATGAAGACGATGAATCTGCTTATGATGGTGATAATGACGAGGATTAGGATTTCCTGATCTTCTGATATTCAATTATATTTTGTCTTCTTTTAAAAGCTTTTAATTCTATTTTTTTGTAAGGTCTCTTTCTCACTATATAACTTATAAGCTCTTTTAATAAATATCCAAACTGCGACTGCTGCTCTTAAACACTGCGACCATAGTCGCAACCCTACTACGGATGCAATTATGGTCGCAGTTAATCATTTATCAGTTCCCAATGCGACTTTGGTCGCAATAATGTACTGTTTTGGAGTTCAAAGTAATTTAAAGTTATAGTGTATTAACTTTTAAACTGTTTTGGATAACTGAACAGTCACCTAGGAAGTATACAATTTTTGGGAAAAGATAGAAAATATATTTGAGAGATATTCACGTGGTCCGAGAGCTTAAACCTTTTGGAATTCCGGGATTAAATACATATAAAGGTTCATGAGCAAAGGGTTAAAAACATACTAAGTTATTTTTTGCTCAAACTCGTTACTCTCACTGTTCCGAAAATACATTCAAAAAATGTCTTCACCATCACCACCGTCTTCAGGAAGAAGCCAATCATCAAATGATGATTTTATGTTTAGTTCTGAAACAATGTCTCGCTATGGGTCAGAATCTGAGCTTGATACAGACGACCCTTTCTGGGAGTTCATTGATGAACCAAAACACAAACATGAAGAGGAAGAAAGCGACGATGAGACTGTACCTGAAGAGGAGGAAGAGACAGAAGACGAAAGCGATACAGAAGACGAAAGCATGACTCTTGACGACGAATCTGATTACTATGGTGATGACGACGATTAGAAGTTAAAAAATTGTATTTTTGTTTTTTTTAAATATATAAATCTGTTTTCTAAAGTTATTTGTGTGAATTACATTTTTTACTACTATGTTTTGGTTGAAATACTGCGACCATGGACGCAGACTTAATAAATACAATGCGACCAAGGTCGCAGTCGCTGGTCTTTAATCTTAATCAACAACACTGCTACCTTGGTCGCAGTTTCTGACCGTAGTCTTTATAATATAAACTGCGACCTTGATCGCAGTTGTTGGTATTTAGTCGTAATAAAATACACAGCGAACTTGGTCACAGTTGCTGATCTTTACTCTTAATCAACAACATCACTGAAATGTCGACCTTGGTCGCAGTTGGTGGTATTTATAAATAATCAACAACACTGCGACTTGGTCGCAGTTGATGAACGCAGTCTTAAAAAAAATAATCTGCAACCTTGGTCACAGTTTTTTGGTCGCAATGTCGACCCTGGTCGCAGTTGTTTCTGTTTGCACTGTAGTCTTATGCGACCTGGTCGCATTGTGGTCTCTGGTCCAAGTTGTTTTGTTTGCAATGCATGACTGCGACCAAAGGTCGTAGTTATTAAAAAACAAAATTTTTTTATTTATTTTCACGCATTTATCTCCAGGCATGTGAAAAATAAAAAAAAAAAAACGATTTTACAATAAGATTGAGTGTTACAATATAGCAGTAGAAAGAAAACTAAACATCAAAAAGAGCCATTGTTGACTAAGAGCAGTGTTGTTATTGAGGTCTTTTTATTTATGTCCAGGCATTTATCTCCAGGCATGTAAAAATGATACAAAACGATCTCTTATACAATAAGATTGAGTGTTACAATATAGCAGTACAAAGAAGACTAAACATCAAAAGAACCAAGAAGACTAAACATCAAAGAGCCCTTGTTGAATAAGAGCAGTGGTGTTATTGACGTCCACGTGTACTAAAAAACTGTGGACGTCGAGGACCATGACTTCTTCCCTTGTGACGAATATCGATCAAGTTCACCGGCCAAAATATTCTCCCACAGGCCCAGCGAACCTGAAAAAGGACAATCAAGCTCTGGGTCTTCTTCGTGCATAGGGCATCTTCATCCATAGAGGCAGGCCCCTGTTAGAGACTCTGAAGAAGGCGGAAATTCTCAGAGCATTGCTCTCAAATGAACACAGTCTAATTATGGGCTGTTAAAGGGAGAGGGTGAGCCCTATTTATGGGCAGCCCATAATAACAGCTTCGGGAAACAGCGAATGGTGCGGGTTCATCAACGTAGACTTGACGTTAAAAAGATCTCATAAAATCTTTATGACAGGTCGGGTCTCACGGAGTCGGTCCAAGTCGCATCAGACAACAGACAACTTTTCATTTTTCATTTACATTCAAAAAAATGACTTCATACAAAACAACACTTAATAAAACAAGAACACGGCGACCTTGGTCGCTATGCATGTTAATCTAAAGGAAAACACTTACTTAACGTACTGCGACCAAGGTCGCAGTCCATGTAAAGCGACCTAAGACTGCAGTTGCTGGCCATCTTTATCAACAACAACACTGCGACTTGATCGCATTGAACAATGTGTTGGCCCAAAGGCCTATCACCCTAGTTTTGATGATGATCAACTCATGAAGTTATGTTTACTAATGATCTTGTGTTTTAATTAGTGACAGATTCATTATCAGATCTTAGTAGGTGTGGAGCTTCAACAAGGATTTAAAGACAAGTTGGAAGCTAGCACCGGTTGATTCACGAGCCTATGCATCAAGAACACATCTAGAGATGAGCTCAGTGGATTGTATTGGACTAAGTCAAGAAGATGAGAAGACTTCAAGGGAAGACTTCAAGATCAAGACTTGTGTCTAGGTATAAGATTTTATTTTTGTTTTTAGATAAGATGTAAAGGATAGATAGTTGATGGATTGCTCAAGTCTATATCACACACACACACACTCTGATAGAACTCTTGATAGAATGATTTTCATAAAAGATTTTCCTAGTTAAGAAAAGATTTTTATTTGTGATAAAATACAATTTGGTTTTGGTATTTCATAGTTTACATATCTTATATCCAAAACCATGCTTAGAGCCTATTGTCAAAAACTAGATATTTCATCTTGATTGTGTGGTGGATCATATCCATACACACTTTGCTTTATAAGTTCAAAATATCTTGTTTTTGTATTTTGTGAAGTTATGGAAAAACAAGTTTAGAAAAACATATTTTATAAAAAACAGTTTATATTATGATTGAAACTATTTTTCTGGATTTACTGGAATTTCTGGGATTTTTATTAAGTTAAAAGACCAATCCTAATCCCTATTTTCTGGTTCTGCCAGTTCTGATTTTTCAGAACTGACAGAGGCCGGTCGACTGGGTCGGTCGACCGGACGTGCACGACGTGCACGCCAGTGTGCACTGGAGAACGGTCGACCGGGCCGGTCGACCGCTTCAGAGAGCTTTGCTCTGGGAAACATCGGTCGAAGGGCCGGTCGACCGACAGAGAGTTTTCTCTCTTCTCCAGTTGCGCGGTCGACCGGGCCGGTCGACGGAGGCTGCAACGGTCGGATTTTTGACCGTTGCCGGTCGACCGGACCGGTCGACCGGTAGCTCAGACAGAGCCCAACGGTCAGATTTTTCTGGCCTCTATAAAAGGGGGTTTTGTCATTGTTTGAAGCCAAGATTTTGAGGACTTCTTGAGCCAGTTTTTCTAAGTGATTTCAGAAGTTTCTCCACAAAATAGAGAGCAAATACTTCCCATCTTAAAGGGAGTTTTTATCAAGAGAGTGTGTAAAAAGTGATTCTTTGAGTTTTCCTCCATAGCTTTCTTTCCTTGTTTTCTCACACTACACTTGAGCATCCATGTTATATCTATCCTATAGGAGAGTTGTAGTGAGAGTTTGTAATTGGTGATCAAGTGTTTAGATCACCAAGAGATCATTTCTTGTTCTTTGAGAAGGCGGACGGTTGTGTTCGCGGTTTGTTTCGGTCCTAGTGAGGACTTGGTGTTGTTGGGTCCTAGTGAGGACTTGTAGCTTGAGGTGCGGGCCTCGACGAGCCGGGGGCTTGTGGTGTGTAAGGGACTTTGGGAGTCCGAGGGCTTGTAGGTGTTGCGGCACCGAGGAGAGATCCGGTGGGATCTTGCATAGTGGAAATCCTTCGTGTGTCGAAGGCGGGGATGTAGAGCAAGTGTGCTCGAACTTCGAAACAAACCCTTTGTGTTTGCGATTGCTCACTCTTGCTCTATACTCTTTTTGTCTCACTTATATCTTGCATTACTTTATAGTCTTTATCTCTTATATGCTTGATATACCTTTGTGCTCATAATTGCTATACTTGCTTGGGGATTGTTATTAACACTAGTATTCAACCAAGAGAGCCAACGCGGCACCTCAACCCATTCAAGGGGAATCTAGAGGAGTTTGTCCAGAGCCTCGCAAGGGGAATTCGGCAACACTCTTGTGTTATACATAAGTGTTCAATTAAAAGAAGTTTAATTTGGTCAACTTAGTTTTAATTCCGCATTATTTGTTCATAAGTGACCATTAGATTAGCCATCACCTATTCACCCCCCCTCTAGGTGATCTTACCCAATGTACACTGCGACCATCTTTATCCTTAACAACACTGCGACCTTGGTCGCAGGTAATAATTATATTACTTCACCCTTAAAAATTTTTAAAATGAAAGGTTGCGACATTGGTTGCAGTTGCTGGTCGCAGACTTATAAATACACTGCGACCTTGGTAGCAGTTGCTGGACTTTAGTGTTACTCAACAACAACACTGCTACCTTGGTCGCAGTTTCTGACCGTAGTCTTAATAAAATAAACTGCGACCTTGATCGCAGTTGTTGCTGTTTAGTCTTAATAAAATACACAGCGACCTTGGTCGCAGTTGCTGTTCTTTACTCTTAATCAACAAAATCACTGCGACCTTGGTCGCAGTTGGTGGTCTTTATAAATAATCAACAACAACACTGCGACTTGGTCGCAGTTGATGGCCGCAGTCTTAAAAAAATAATCTCCAATCTTGGTCGCTATTGCTGGTTTTAGTCTTAATCAACAACAACACTGCGACGATGTGACACGTCACCGCAACAGTTGCTTAGTCGCAGTCTTGGTCGCACTGTCGACCCTGGTCACAGTACTTACTGTTTGCAATGTATCTTCTGCGACCTTGGTCGCAGTGTCATCTATGATCATAGTTGTTTTGTTTGCAATGCATGGCTGCGAAAAAGTTCGTAGTTTATTAAAAAAGACAAATATGCTTTTATTTATGTCCAGGCATTATCTCCAGGCATGTGCAAATGATAAAAACGATCTCTTATACAATAAGACTGAGTGTTACAAATACAGCAGTACAAAAGAAGACTAAAACATCAAAAAAATCCAAGAAGACTAAACATCAAAGTATCCAAGAAGACAAAACATCAAAAGAGCCAAGAAGAGCCCTTGTTGACTACTAAGAGCAATCTTCTCCTGGAGGTCTGGTGGCAGCAGAATCTTTCGTTTATGAACATCTCTTCACCAGAAGGTTATCCAGTGAGCATGGAGTTTCCTCGATGTCACTTCTGGGGTAAGAGAGGAGGTTTTGAGACCTCACAAGGATGCTACCCACCACATCCCCCGCCGCCATACCCACTCTGACCATCCGTTACCAGCAAGCTTGACTGGTGCATCAAGTCAGAGCAGATCTCGGTGAGGATTAAGTCCTCGTCAGGGATCATGACTTCTTCCCTTGTGAACGACGAGGACCATGACTTCTTCCCTTGTGGACGATGAGGTCTATGACTTCTTCCCTTGTGGACGAACATCGATCAATTTCGTCATAGGATCATCTTCATCCATGGAGGCAGGCCCCTGTTAGAGACTCTGAAGAAGACGGAAATTCTCAGAGCAATTGCTCTCGAAAGAAAACAGTCTAATTATGGACTGTTAAAGGGAGAGCGTGAGCCCTATTTATAGGCAGCCCATAATAACCATAATTAATGGTTCATTAATCAGAATCGTCGGCATTAATGGTCTCCAACCGCTAGCGCCGGTTTGGCATTAAAAGACATAACGCCTAAACCCAATGAAGAACCGACGGGTGGACAACCGCTTCGGGAAACAACGAATGGTGCGGGGTTCGTCAACATAGACTTGACGTTAAAAGATCTCATAAAATCTTTATGACAGGTCGCGTCTCACGGACTGACTCCAAGTCGCATCACACAACAGACAACTTTTCATTTTTCATTTAGATTCAAAAAATGACTTAATCAAAGAACAACACTTAATAAAACAACACTTACTTAACGTACTGCGACCAAAGTCGCATTTCACCACTTAATAAAACAACACTGCGACCTTGGGCGCTATGCATGTTAATTTAAAGTAAACACCTACCTAACGTATTGCGACCTAAGTCGCAGTCCATGTAATGCAACCCTAGATTGCAGTTGCTGGCCATCTTCATCAATAACAACACTGCGACCTTGGTCGCATTTAACCATGTACACTGCGACAAAAGACTTTGGCTAAGGTCGCAGTTTAAATGTACAATGCGACCAAAGACTCTGACTACATTATATTCAAAAAAATAATTACTTAACGTACTGCGACCAAAGTCGCAGACCATGTAATGCAACCCTAGATTGCAGTTGCTGGCTATCTTTATCAATAACAACACTGCGACCTTGGTCGCATTTCACCATGTACACTGCGATCAAAAACTTTGACTAAGGTCGCAGTTTAAATGTACAATGCGACCAAAGACTCTGACTACATTATATACAAAAAAAATTAAACTATAAAGTAGAATTTTATCGCAGGCTGAAAACATTGATCTGAAAAGATTTTATATTTCAAAAAAAAATTTATCCCAGGCTGAAAAGGAGAAACTACATCTTTCAAAAAAGAGGTAAAGAAATAAGGCGAAAATTAATTTATATCCTATAAAGAGCGGCAAAATAAAAGGGGGAAAATAATAATAAACAATAAGGAAAAGTTATCATAAGGGGTATTTGGTAATTTAACTTCTCCATAAAAGCGGCCGCAAGTCAGTGAGGTGACAAATCGAGCCACGTCACCGCAGGCTGAGAGAGTACTCTCAGCCCGCGGGCTGATATACATTTCTCTCTCTCTCTCTCTCTCTCTCTATATATATATATATATATATATATATATATATATATATATATATATTATATATATATATATATATATATATATATATATATAGAGAGAGAGAGAGAGGGAGAGAGAGAGAGAAATGTAAATCAGCTGACACAGGAGGCAACTCTCTCCTATGTCGCACTCAAAAATCAATTTTCCGAGTGAATTTTCAAGATCTGACCGCACATTATTATCTTCATATTTTAAGATATATACATATAAAAATCAAGTGATTTGAACTTTGTTTACTCCATTTTCTTTGGGTTCAAACATTAACGGTTTTTTAACAATAGAACAAAATGGAACGATTAGATCAATAAGTAAACGAACTTCAAATCATTTGATTTTTATATATGTATATCTTAGAATATGAAGATGATAATGTGCGGTCGGATCTTGAAAATTCACTCGGAAAATACGATTTTTGAGTGCGACATAGGAGGGAGTTACCTCCTGTGTCAGCTGATTTACATTTCTCTCATATATATATATATTATATATATATATATATTATATATATATATATATATATATATATATATATATATTAAATCACGTAACATACGTTATGTGTTACATTATAACTTACATTAACATAATAGAAGAAAAATATTATTGTCACATTATTGTATTTTAAACATTGATCTGACCTTGTAGCCATACTTCAGAGTTGTTGAATGTTATGGTAAATATGGAAGAAAGGTGTTGGAAAAGTTTGGTTACCATAGTATTTGCATGAGATAATGTGGAGAAAAAAAGGACAAAATGGGAGATCAAACGAGTAGACACTCTTCATTTGCAATTGAGAGAAGCCAAAATAGTTTAGCTTATCTAGATTCTCTTAATCGCGTCTTATCAACTTGTGCTTTGTCAAAATCTTATGTAAAACCGGTTACCAATTATTCAGTTTTGCAAGAAATTATTGCTTTAACGGCAGTGAAATCACTTGACGATGGCACTTTCAAACATGGCTGTGTATGTTCTCTTCAAGTGTGTAAATAGTGTGTGGAAGATGGGATCTTCTAGTGAAAGATGTTGCACCAAATAATTGTTGTCTCACCATGTATCAACTCAATCCTTTTTGAGCAAAGTGCTTACCAAATACTTGGTTATTTTGAATTTCATGCTTATGATAGGATCCCTATGGAGGATAATGTGTTGAATTTTAGAAAAGAAACATGTAATAGGTATATTGATGTATTAGATATACGTATGATGGAGCAACAAGTAGCGCGAGAACTATTAGAGGAGAGTTTAAGTTGTTCTCTATCACTTTAGGCTAACACCAAGTATAAGCTCACACAAAAAATCTCTTTATTTCTTTGCTTTAGTGATGGATGAACTTGCTAGACATATTCAGCATGAAATGCCATGGTGCTTATTTGCTGAAGATATAATATTAGTTGGTGAGACTAGAGAAGGAATAAGTTTTAGCTAGAAAGATGAAAAGATGCCTTGGAGTCTAAAGAATTTAGAATTATAGTATAACGAAAACAAAATATAGAATGCAACTTAGCAAAATGATGAGAACAATTAAATATATAGTATAGATTGATGGTCAAGAAATACCTCAGAGTGTTCATTTTTTTACTTACGATCAATCATACATGAAGATGGTTGAGTCGAGGAAGATGTGATTCATAGAATTAAAGCGGGATGGTTATAGTGGAGAAGTGCCGTGCGTGTTTTATGTGATTAGGATATCTCTGAATTTGAAGGGAAATTTTGATAGAATGGCTATAGGACTTTTTTTGGCTATTTCTAGGGTTTAGAATGTTGAAAAATTAAAAATAATCAATCGTGGCACTAAATCAGTGACGATACAACCTAAGACATAGTATTAGAATTGAGTGCATTAGCACAAATTACATGTTCCTCCTATTCAGAATGAATGGGAGGAAATGATTGTGATATTTGAACATATCTATTGTAGACCCTTAAGTGTGTGTCAATTAAGAAAAGCGACAATATCATAATTAATGAGACTACAAGGACTAGAGTGAGATCCAAATGAACAAGAATGGAGGAAATTAAGATGGATATTTTAATAATTCATGTTATAGGGAAATGGTCTGATGTGAAATGTGTTTGAGTGTTTGGTCGTCAGTGATAATACTTCTAAACTCATGTTTCACCAATAAGATACGATCATTGGGTAGGAAAAATTAAGACTAATCGTATTGGCAGATGGATTTTTCAGAATACATGCATGTACTGATCAATTTCAAAGTAAGAATAATCTACTAATGTGACTTATGCTATGCAGGTAAAATTCACAATCAATATTGAAGTTATTGAATTAAAGGCATGCAGATACACACAAGCTCACCAATAAAAGTGACGACAATAAAGTTAATAAAACTCAGATATTAGAATCAGACTCGAAAATAATCGATCTGGATTAGAAATGTACCTATTGAGGATCACATCGACCCTAGTATCCTGCTGACGTGTAGCTCTATCTTCCATGAATCCAACACCTCGACAATGACTCAAATCGGACATTGGATGGCCGAGAAATAACCTGAAAACGAAACTCGAAGCTTAATGAGTCTGTTCTACTGCTAACGGGTATGCGAGTCTTGAAGTGGAGCGGGGTTGATCTGGATCCGCCCTGTAGCTACGAGTCAGATCAAATGCTGACTAGTTGGTTCTAAACTAAGTCAGCAAAACCGGGTCGGGTTGGTTGTAATTGGATCTGATCTAATTCAGACCTGGTTATAGTTGCTAGCGGGTCAGAGTTGGGTCGGGTTCTGTTATGAACTCGGAATGATTCAGGTCAGCAACAACAACAACAGTTGGGAGAGGATAGAAGAGTTGCGCAGGTGATGGAGAGGGCAGAGGCGGAGGAGCGCAGATGAGGAAGAGTTCAGGAGAGGAGGCGGCGCGGGAAGGCGATGGGACTACAGGAGGGAAGAGGAGAAGGTCGAGAAGGGAAGTGGTGATGGGTGCCGGCGATAGAGTGAGAAAAGGGAGGAAGAAGAGTGGGGTGACGGAGTCGCGGCGTCGCGAGAAGAGGGCGGAGGTGGTTGTTGGTGGGTTGGTGGTGAGGCCAAGAGGATGAGATGAGGAGGGGATGAGTGGCGGGTGTTGTTGGTGAGAGGAAGGAGATGGGAGCAGGGGCATTGGCGGCTTATGATGGCGAGCGTGAAGGCCGACAGTGGCTTCAGACACGAGAAGAAGAAGAGGAGGTGTCAATTGGGTGTGAGTTTTCTGTCTGTGGGAAAGAGAGTGAACGAGAGAGAGTGAGAGAGTCAACTGATGGAAGGAGAAGAGAGGGAAAAGAGATAAAATATTAGAGTTAGGTTTTAGTAAGAAAACAAATAAGAAGATAATCCTAAATATAATTAATCACTCACAAATTATTTTTAATCAAAATAATACAGCATTCCTAATTTTCTAGTGCTTGAGCCTTTTATAAGCTTTATAAAACTTAGTTTTCAGATTACACCCGAAGTGGTAATAAAATAAAAAGAAAACTAAAAGAAATAAAAATTACAATAAAAAGAAAAAAAATATAAAAATACTTTTTAAACTACTCGAACAAACTTGAAGCGACTCGTCTTCTTCAACGATAATAAACGTTTCAAGATCGTGGTTGGATGTCCGCATTATTCTTCCTAAGTGGGAGAGAACTCGACCTCTAAAAGATGGAAATACTCTGCTCCTAAGCATGCAAGTCACTTCAGTCAATCCACATGTCATCAATCGTCGCCTTTCCTTTTTATCGGATCAGATAATTTTGATTCCCACCATCATTACTGGATATAATTTCATCATCAAAGATTTTATCAATTTTATCTACTGTGTTAAGTAAAATATCTTGGAGTCGAGGAAGGAAATGGCTCTCAAAAATTGGCTCAGGAAAAAACTCATCAATCAGTAGGATAAATCAATACCTTATAATCCACTAGGTCTTTAATATTGAAAGCAGAGAACGGTACAATAATCTATAACATAAGCATTATCGTTCAATTTATTCAAGATTTGAAATGGTTCAGCATTACTAGCATGCAACGTTTTAAAATCACCAACATTAAAGTTTTTAATATGTTCATAATATTAGCTCGTAGCTCGTACTTGGTATTATTTCGTGCAATCTTATCACTAATTTTCTTGTGTAATTCATGCACGTGTGATGCAGAAGATGATGGAAATGAGGATGAAGACTCAGAAATTTTATAGTAAGCAGCTATGGGGATAAAGTCTGTTGGTTGTTTAGGCCTAAAACCATCAATAATCTTATTGGGCCTTTTACTTGTCCTAGTGACAGATGTATCATAATCGAATTCAATGATAAACAACTTGAAATTTCAATTTTCAACCTGTTCACGTACGTGGGTACACAAGAGAAGCGATAAAATAAAAGAGGAAGGAGATGGTGTCAGCAATAGAGGAGGATGGGGTGGGGAACAGAGTAGGCCACAACAGTAAGGAAAAGAAAGGAGCATTTGCAAGTGGTGGATTAGAAGGTGGAACCAGCAACAGAGCCTGAAAAGGGGAAGGACGGGCGGTAGGTGTGACAGTGATAGCAGGGATAGCAACTGCGGTAGCAGGAAAAACAACACTAAACTCCTTAATCACAATAGTGTTTTTCGTTGAAATAACGCTTTCGCACTCAGAAGATACAGTGACAACTCTGTTAATAATGGCAATCTTAACAGGAATGGTGCAGTCGATAGCTATTTGTCTATACTCTTGGCACTTATTGCACTTAGCATCATGGCCAATCTTAAAAATTTTCTTTTTGGGACCTTTATTTCTATTATCTATTTTGACGTTCTTTCTTAACATTATTCTTGAGTGGGGTGGAAGGGTACTAGACCTATAAGGCTGGGTAGGTAGGAGGGTCTAGATACTAGAGTTCTTTGATCAGTAGTATATGGCTACATTGAAAGTTTCTGTTTTAGTTGAGAGGCTGGATCAATATACCAATCTTAGCTATTAGGTCATTAAGTGATATTGTTGGTTGGTAATCCATTCTCTTAAAAGTAAGGTAAGAATGACCTTGTAACCCCCTGATCCCCGGTGTACGTATCACCGTATCAGTGCGCGATACGACGTACAAACTTGATTTGACCTCCGTGATTATCCGATGGAGCTGATTTCAGTTTCAAAAATCATTTCTAATATTTTAGATTTTTCAGGATTTTCTGGAAATTTCTGAATTATTTTGGAAAATCTCTGTAGTCGGTGTCGACCGATACGATAACCGGCTTTACGATTTTTATTTCACAAACGGAGTAGAATTTTGAGAATCGGCTTTCACCGTATGTCTTAGAATCACATGAGCTACGTTTGGGTATTTTTGGGGATTTTTCTGAATTTATCGAAAATCGGGCCAAACCGGTGTCGCCTGGTATCGGTGAGACACTCCGGGATTTTTAATTGGCAAACTGGATAGAATTTCATCAAACCGTTTTCATATTCCGTCTCAAGATAATATTCTCTATTTTCTGTAATTTTTGGGTACCGTTCGGAGCTAGTCAATTTTTGACCCTATTAAAATAATATTATTTTAAACATTTTCTTTCTTTTTCTTTTTCTTTTTCTTTTTCTTTCCCTTCTCCATCTTTCTAGCGTCTTCTTCCTCCACCGCCTTTGACTCCACCGCCTCTCCCTCTCTCTTCCCCCTCTATAAAAATCTCTCTCTCCCTCTCTAATTCAAAACTCTCTCTCTCTCCAATTTCTTTTCCCTCTCTTCTCTCTCTCAACCTCTCTACTCTCTCTTTTCCACTCTCTCTCTCTCTCTCTCTCTCTCCCTGCGGCAGACCACCGCCGGCCTTACTGCCGGCGGGCCCCGGTGGCCGGCGCGCCCCCGGGCTTCACCCCCGCCTCCGACCACGCGGCAGGTGCCCGGCCGCCGCCGACCATGGCGCCGCCGGCCATGGCCGCACCCCTCTCTCTTTCTTTTTCTTCTTCTTCTTCTTCTTCTTCTTCTTCTCTTTTCCTTTCTTTCTCTGTTTCTTTTCTTTCTTTCTTTTCCTCTCTCTCCCCCTTACTCTTTTTCTCACCCTCTGAGCAGCCGCCGGCGGCCGGGACCGCCGCCGGCAGGCGGCCGGCGGCGCAGGAGGAGCAGCAGCAACCTGCTGCTGCTTCTTCTTCTTGTTATGGGTTTGGGGTGATCCCAAACCCATTAACCCAATTTGGGTTTATTTGCAACCAATAACCCGACCCGTAACCCATAAACCCACTACCCATTAACTTAAGTTAACGGGTTTGGGTTATGGATCTGGACCCGACCCGTTATGAGCCAAACCCGCATCCGAAACCCAAGAAAGGTATATTTACAGAAAACCCCCTGGACATTTTCATATTGGCATTTAATATTTTATTTACGTATTTAACCCTGTTTGTTATGATTTAGTATTCGGGCGATATCGGGAGCATCAGGACTCCGATTTAGACGATTCTGGATCCGTTGCGATCGTGGGAAAGAAAGCGACATTCTCATGGCCAGTTTGTGAGTGTTTTTCTTTATAAACGTACTCGTGAGTGTGTTTTCATCTCGCGTATGTACGTCACCATAACGTCTCCGTACCTGCGGGATCGGGGCGTTACAGACCTTAAACTAGATGTTAAATTTTTTTTTTTATCAAATTACGTTAAATGCAAGAAAGCAGCAAGTTCTATCGAGTGTCAAAATGATGCAAATCCTACACTAACTGTGCTTTGATACCAAATTGATATGAAACGTGTTTGAGTGTTTGGAAATCAATGATAATATTACTAAACTCACGCTTCACCAACACGATATTATCATTGGTAAAGAAAAGATTAAAACTAATTGTACTAGCAAATGGGTTTATCAGAATACATGCATGTACTGATCAATTTCAAAGTAAGAATAATCTACTGATGTGGCTAATGCTATGCAGACAAAGTTCACAATTTATATTGAAGTTAGTGAGATAAAGGCATGTAGATACACACAAACTCACCAATATAAGTAAACAACACTAAAGTCAATTAAAACTCAAATACTAGATATCAGACTCGAAAATAATCAATCTTGATTAGAAACATACATATTGAGGATCACGTCAACCTCAGCATCTTGTTGACACGTAACTCTGTCCTCTATGAATCCAAGGCCTCGAGAACAACTCGAATGGACGAGAAACAACCTGAAAATGAAACATGAAGCTTAACGAGTCCGTTATGCTGCTAATGGGTCTGCGACTGTTGAAGTGGAGCGGATTTGATCTGGATCTGCACTGTAGCTGCTGGTCGGATTAGATGTTGAGAGGTTGGGTCTAAATCAAGTCAGTCGGTTGACTGTAATTGGATCTGATCTAGTTTGGACCTAGTAATAGTTGCTAGCGGGTTAGAGTCGGTTGAGTTCTGTTGAATCCGGAATGATTCAGGTCGGCAGTGTCAACAATAGTTGGGGGAGGACAGGGGGAGCTTCGTAAGTGATGGAGAGTATGCGTGCTAACGGGCCCGGACTGGCCCGCCTACCCGCCCGGGCCCGGCCTTGGCTGGCATGGGCTCAGCTGGCCTGGTTACTCAGGCCGAGTCCGGCCCGAGCCCACCCCCACCCCATGCACGAGGCGTACTTGAGTTTGGGAAAGCGGGGCCCATTGTCGGGCCCGGCCGGGCGCACCCGGGCTCGAAATGGGCACGTGTCGAACCTAGGCCGGACCCGAGCCAGGGTAGAACCCTGGCCAGGGCAAAACCGCCCAATGGTTATTTATAACCGTTAGGCGGTTCCAGGGGTTTTTTGCAATTTTTTTTTTTGCAAAATACCTCCAACGGCTATAATTGCCTAGGATTATTGCCATTTGGGGGGGGGGGGGTTGTAATTTTTTTAACAAATACCTCTAACAGCTCTACTGGGTTTTTTGCAACAAAAAAAAAAAAAATCATTTAACACCCTCTTTCCCACTTCATGTCATCACAAAAAATCTCTAAAAATTTCTACTCTTTACAATTTCTCTCAAGTTCTCAAGTGCTTAAGTTTTCTCAAGCCCTCTCAAGTGCTCAAGCTCTCTCTCAAGCTCTCTTTCATATTTCGGTATTTATATTATTGTCAAATTTAATTTAAAATGGATGTACACTCTTCATCAACAAGCTGTAGATAATCCTTCTTTTTCTAGGTATAATCGTAATTTAGATTCGACTAGTCAAGAATGACATAATTTGCATTTGCCTTTACCAGATACTCTAATGCTTCCATTCACACAATTAGAAACACCCTTCTCAGATTTATTGTTTATTCTGAACCTGCTAATGCATCTTCTACTTCCAGTGCCAAAGTATCAACTTCCATGGCAGAGGGAAAATATGATATTTGAATTTCTTTTAAAGAAACTATTACTATAGCTAGGAGGGCTTGTATGCAAGTTTTATCTCGATGTTTCTTATGCTTTTCTAAAATTTAATGAAACCAATACTAATTAGGCACAATAGGGCAAAATATCCCCAGAACCAATCACGACAATACAAATTTTCATTTAGGTGGCACTCTAAGCATTTTTAGTTATAATTATCAAAGAGGTAAAACTAATTTAGCTAAATATCTTATTTAGGCTGAACAGCCTTTTAATTTTATTGAAAACAAAGCATTCCAATTTTTTTTAGAGCTACTCATAATCTTGAATATGTTCATTCTGTAAAGATACTATTAGAACAAAAATGTTCAGAGTTGTTAAAAAAGAAAATTTTTTGCTTGCAATTTTTCTTCTATGCTATAAAGAGTTGTGCTTACTTCTGATTGCTAGGAAGCTCTTAAAAGCTTTCATTACATAGCTGTTACTGTGCATTTTATTGATTTTGATTGAATTTTAAACAATGCTAGAAATAATATTGCGACAATTGAGCTTTTAAAAAAAAATTAGACGGTTTTGAATGGAAAACTTTTTCATGTTCGGTGTGTCTGTCACATCATTAACTTGTCTGTACATGATGGTTTAAAATTATAGATGATTACATTCAAAAGTTAAGAAGCACTATTTTATTTATTAGAAGTAGTGATCCAAGGAGTTAATACCCTAAATAAATTTGTTCCGGCTTAAGCCTACTAATTAAAAGTTTATCTTAGGACTTAGAACTCATTGGAACTCAATACGTAATATGTCGAGGAAAGCTATTCCTTATATAAAAAAGCAATAGATATATTTATTTTCACGGAATTACAGATCAAGATATTTCTGAGGAGGAATGAAAAATTTGTGATGTAATTTATGAGTTTCTAAAAATATTTGAAAAAGTAACAAGATTATTTTTAGGGGTTTATTATCCCACAACTAATTTAGTATTATGAGTTAACTGAAATTACTGAATTATTTTATACATATCAAAATGATTTTTTACTTCAAAATATTATTAATCTTATGGAAGAAAATTTTAATAAGTACTTTAAAGATTTTTCTACTATATTTTATTTTGCTACTTTTATGGATCCTCGCATTAAATTTGAAGGATGTTAATATTTACTTGAATTTTTTTATGAAAAATGAATTATTGTGATTCTGCGCTAGTTTGGATGGATATTGAGAATTTTATAAATAATTTATATGATTTTTATGAACCACAATTTAGAAATAAACAATTATCATTTCATCCTACATCCTCATCTAGGCGTGGAAGTTTCTTTATTGTTTGGTTTATTGTTTGCATCGAAAAGATCAAGAAACTAAAATATATTGAATGGGTTTCATTATTATTTGAGTCATGACATACCTCTTGAGATTGATACAGACTCCAGATTTGAAAATTTTAAAATTTTGGTATGGTGAAAATCACAGGAATCAACATATCTTGTACTTTTAATCATGGCGCGTGATTTACTAATCTTCCACCTCTACAGTAGCTTCAGAATCTGCTTTAGTACAGCTGAGTAAGTGCTGACTGATACAAAAAATCGCCTGTCGTCAGAAGTTATCGAGATGAGCATTTATAGGAAGGAATCGCTGGATGTGGAGACGAGAAGTCAAAAGAAATCAGTAAAAGAAATCATTGAAGACTCTGCAGAAGATAAATGAAGAAATGAAGATCTATATACTTCATTTGTATTTGTAGCAATTTATACTTCATTTTTAATTATATATTTTATTTGTATTTGTATCAATTTATCTAAATTATTAAATTGTTAATTAAAAAAATTTACATTTGCATTTCACAACTTGTAGCAATTTTGTCAAAATTTGTTAATTTTTTTATATTTTAGGATTTGAAATATCTTTTAAAAATATACTTTAAAAAACCAGTTTTTGGAATTTTTTTTTAAATATTAGACCGGGTCGGGCCGACCGGGTCAGCGGGTTGTGCGAAATGGTGATTGAGCCAGGCCGGGCTGCCGGAATTTGCGGGCGGGTCCGGGCTTTGCCCGGGTCAGGCCAAATTCGGCCCGTTTCGCACCTCTAATGGAGAGGGCAGAGGTGGATGAAGCATAGGTGAGGAAGAGTTCATAAGAGGAGACAGTACGACGGCGCGACAACGCGACGAGACTGCAGGGGGAAGAGGAGAAGGCGTGGCAGCATGGCAACACAACAAGATTGCAAAAGGGAAGAGGAGAAAGCCGAGAAGGGATGTGCTGATGGGTGCTAGCGGCATAGTGAGGAAGGAAGGAAGAAGAGTGGGCCGGCGGGAGCCGCAGCAACTCAAGGAGAGGGCGGAGGTGGCTGTCAGCGGGTTGGTGGTGAGGCCGAGAGGATGAGATGAGTGGCAGGTGTTATTGGTGAGAGGAAGAAGATGGGAGCAGAGGTGTTGGCAGCTTGCGCCAGCGAGAGGGGAGGCTAACGGTGGCTTCAAGTGCCAGAAGAAGAGGAGAAGAGGAGGTGTCGGGTTGGGTGTGGGTCCTCTGGTTGTGGGAAAGAGAGAGAATGAGAGAGAGTCGGCTACGGGAAGGTGAACAGAGGGAAGAGAGAAAATATTAGTGTTAGGATTTTAATAAGAAAAGAAATAGGAGGTTAATCCTAAAAATAATTAATCACTCACAATTTTTTTTAATCAAAATAATTCAGTGTTCCTAATAATCTAGTGCTTGAGTTTTTTTTATAGATTTTACAAAACTCAGTTTCCAAATTACACTCGATGTGGTACTAAAATAAAAAGAAAACTAAAAGAAGCACAAAATTACAATAAAAATAAAATACATAAAAATACTTCTCAAGAAACAAATCTGTGGCATCTTCAAGCAGCCATCTTGGTGCAAATTTGGAGCGGCCAATTCCATCTTACTCTTCACAGCGCAAATGCAGATTTGATGCAAAACTAAGAACTTCATGGACATACTAAAATCCAGAACGACGCTTCTTCAATTATCGCCTGGACAAATTTGATTATTAGAGGTGGGTGATGGAAAATTGCCTATTGAAGTAAGAGATATTGTGAATTTGTTGCTTGATAAGAACACTCAACTTGTAGATGAGTTGAGAAGATTAAAAGTGAGGAATAATGAATTGAAGGGCCTAACTAAAATCGAGGGGAGTCAGCTAAAAGAGAGAAAAAAATTGATACTAGAGAAGATTTTGTTCTTTGGAATTGTCCTTGGTTTTTATTTGGTGTTTGTTCTTGTTATCATTTTCAAGTATATTTGAATGGAAGCAACTTAGGGTAAGTTTCAATTGACCAGCATTTGAAAGCTTGAGAGGTTTGTATTACTAGTATTTGAGGTCCTGTAATACTAGCTTTTCTTTATCATTGTTGTAGCAAAGACCCCATATACTTATAGATCTGAAGTACAAAGATCCCTTATACTTATAGAACTGAAGCACAAATACTCCTTATATTTATTGAACTGAAGCAGAAAGACCCCCTTATTTAAAAACTGAAGCAAAGAGATCCCCTACACAATTTAAAAACAAGCGGAATGACTTTTGTTTTATCATCAGAAGCTAGTATTGCAACTATTAACCATTCACATCAACCATATAATATCAACCATATGTTAGACTTATTATATTTTAAAGTCTAATTTAATTTGGGTCTAATCAAGTCAATTGGATATTTGCACCCACCCACTTTAACCTATGTTGTTTGACCCAATAAAGAATTGCTCAAGCCTAAATGATTTAGGTTTAGACACGTTTTCAATTACACTTAGCCATGAGTGTATTTAAATTAAAATGTGAAACTCATCAACATCTGTGGAACTCGTATTATAAATTAAGGGCCTAGATCTATGATGAGTTAAACTTGGACTCCTTGATGCTACATATGTATCATGGGTAGGGTTCCCTCTTCACCACAATAACCTAATCTCTCTCTTGGAGCCTCTCATCTCCTCTAAGGATAAAGAGAGAACTTGGTGGCTGGAGAGAAGAATCCTCTCCCTCAACTCCGGCGTCCTCGAGATCGTGCAACTTTTGACATCTCTTTCGTGATGAAATCAGGTATGCATAAAACCCTTCTTTTCTTTGATCATGATAAAGAGGCTATGCATGTATGAGATCTTGTATGGAATAAAATTAGATCTTACAATTGGTATCAGAGCCTCATCTTTATCGAATTATCGGGATATAAAGTGAAAATTTTGATCTCGATCTATTGATATCATGCACAATATCTTCTTTTTTTCCCTCTAATTCAATAATTTATTTGTGTCTCATAATAATTGAATTAAGTTAGAGAAAATTAATTGAATTATGCATATATTTTTTCTGAATATTCTACTGTGTGTTATTATTTTTAATTTCTGTTTTGGTTTAGAAAAAAAAGAATTTTTTTAAAAAAAGACAAAATCAAGGCGCCTTGCATGCAGGCGCCTGCATGGGCGCCTTACATGCAGGCATGGGCGCCTGCATGCATGCAGGCGCATGCGCACGCCACCGGTCCACGCGCTGCCGGCCACCATAGGTCGGTGGCGCACAATGACAACACGAATTTTTTTTTTGAAGGTTATGCTTTTCTTAATTGGGATTGTGAGATTGATTAGGATTAGATTTATTTTTTGAAATAGATATAAAATTTAAATCTAATAAGAAAACTCATTAAATCTATTCTTAATTGGTCTCACATTAGAGTTATTGGGTTTTATCCAGTTTATTTAAACCCGGCCCAATAAGAAGGAAACCAATAACTTAACCATTGCGAGTCGGGTCTGATCCAGACCCGATAAGCACTACAGACCCGTTTTACCAATAGAAACTTGAAACAGCCATTTCGAAGCTCTTGACGAGCACTACAGTATTACAGGCACTATATATGACAAAACAGTAGTTAGTTAACATAAAGAAGACATTGAAGTGTATGTTTACCGTGATTATATGTATTCTCACATGCTTCCGCTTCATCAATATTATATTGCTTATATTGTTCTAGCATGATGAATATTGATGTTTACTACAGTTGATAACACACAGATAAAAATATATACTGTTTTTCATTGATTTGCGAAGGGGAAACTTACAAAAAAAGTGTCGAGGAGCTAAATTACAAGTAATTGAAAAGAACAATTACAAGTAGATCTTCTCTGAGATTTGTGGAGAAGTGTGCCAGTAGGAATCTGATCAGCGCGTGATCATTTTATCCCTTTGATGATGTGATCGGTCAGATGATTGAACTGCCTCCTAATAGGACTCCCTTCTCGCTTGGTTCAGGGAATTGGAGAACAGAGCATCGGTAGAGCCCTCTTGCTGCTTCTCGAGCTACCTCCGCTTGGGAATTCCTTCTCGCCTGGTTCTGAAAATTCTTTGAGAGGGAGGAAGATCTTAGGGCATTAGCACCCTGAATTTATCCTTGTAGGATTAGAGAAGCAATTCTCTGAATTCTTGGAAGTGAGAGAGTAGATCTATATTTTCCTCTCTATCCTGGCCCGTCTCTCCTCTCTTCGTGCCTCCTTTTTTTGTGAGCCTCTGGTAGGCTATTTATAGGAGAAACAGGGGTATAATCGCCCTGAAAATCTGAAAACAGATTGAGTTAATCTGTTTTGTATCTGGAAAGTAGCCTTGCCGCGAGGCTAGAATCAGCTTCTGCTAAGCTAGGAATAGTATGTAGCACCAATCCCTGGATTTGCTCTGCTAAATAAGGGATACTCCCTTGATCCTTTTTAGTTAATTGAGAGATCTCCCCTGATCTTCTTATCTGATTGGGAGAGTCAAAAGATCATAGCAGGCAACTGCCAAATTTGATTTCAATCAACATGATCTCATCTGGAGATTTGATTTCATCCCGAGATTTGATTAGTCAAAAATGACTATAAAGGACTCGCAGCGGAGTCATTGTGTTGAGCTCATAGCGGAGCTGGGAAAAGCTTCTGGCGAAGCTAAAAGAGAGCTATCAGCGGAGCTAGATAAACTTTGTGGCGAAGCTACCAATTACCCTTTCGCGGGACTGCGTGGTGCTTCGAGCGAAGCTAACTTTCTACGGAGTTAACTTAGCATTTCCAGGTGAAGCTGTAAGTTAGCTCGCAGCGAGGCTATGAAGGATCTTCCTGCGATGCTAAGCAACTTTTGGTTTTGAGATCTATCTCGTGGGCTCGTGCGAGACTAAGTGTTGAGCTAACTTAGTGTCTCTGGACCTGCTTGGGTCTTGTCACGAGCTTTCAAGGATGATCTTGGCTTACTGTCTGCTTCGCTAGATCAGTAGAGTCCAAGTTTGCTGATTCGTCCCCTTGAGATGGGTGAAAAACTGGTCGTCAGCTTGTCTGCCACTTGTCTTTTGTAGATGTCAACAAGTTAGACATTGTTCAGGCCAGTTAGGAATCTTGTCTTTTTTAGAGTGTCAACAAGACCCCCTTCGAAGTTTTCATGAATCTGAAATGGAATAGTTCAGATTTTGAAATATTTTGAACTGCTTTGATGGTGTGTGGGTATGAACATCGCCTTTGAGGTTGAGTTCAACTTCACCTTTAACCCCACTTTCAAGCTGGAGTAGGTTCGCCTTGGCATTGCATCCTCTTCCGTGTAGCTTCGCACTTCTGGGTAGCCTCGCGCTTATGGGTAGCTTCGCGCTTGGGTCTCTCGGAGTGGCTTCGCTTCGAATTGGGCTAGAACAACGTTCCTTCCCCGAGGCTAACTGCTTTTTGCGAGTTGCGAAAAGGGTTGCTCCCTTTTTCGAGGTTAGAATAACCCCTCTTGCATTAACGAGGGAGGTTATTCCCTTTTCCGAAGTTCAAATAACTTCGTGCGCACTCCCAAGGGAGACTATTCCCTTTCTCAAGGCCAAGCACTTGAATGCCTTAAATTCGCATGCACTTCCAATCTCAAAGTAGCAGTGGCGTGGTCAGACCATGAGGCCTATAAATAAGACACTTGTAGTCCTTCTCAGAGAAACATACTTTTCTCTTTCTGAAAAGTTTGTTTATGACATCTCCTCGTTGCCCAGGAAAGAAGAATCAGATCTCTGAAACAGTGGGATGCCCACTCTGGTTATTACCTGGCCAACAGCTGGTGAGTCTCGATTATCCAGAGACTTTACCACTAGTGATTTTAGGGAGTTTATCTCCTTAACTTTATTAGCTTTACCAGCTACTTCAGGGATTGACTTTCCTTGGACTTTGCATTTGGTTGACTTTCAAAAAAGGGTTTAAGCCCTATTTTTCAGCTTCTCGGCGAAGCTAGCATTCTCGCTCTTTTCATGCAGAATCGCTGTCTTGATCTGTCTGCCTGTTAAATTTGCCATATAGGTAAGGCTTAGGACTTGGCCTCTTCAAGGTTGAGCCAGTCTTGCCATGTAGGTGGGGTCAAGACTGCGTCCCTCTGGGCCAGTCTGGCCTAACCATATAGGTGAAGATAGGACTTGGTCCTTTTTGAGGCTTCTCCAGCTCAACTGCCTTGGGCGGGGCTAAGACTTGGCTTATGCTGAGCTAGTCTGTCATTAATGTTCAATCGAGGCTATCTTCTACTTAGCTGAAATCCGTCTTAAAGGCACAACTGGATAGCTTCGCCCAAAGAATTTTGACGTAGCATTCTACCCTCTTTTTGATTTAATGCTAACTTGCTTCTTATTTGCATTGCAGTGAACTATGCTCGCCAGTCTTTCGTCTTGATGAAAGAGACCAGAAACTTGCCTCTTGATCTTCAAGTTGAAACTTTGATCCTAAGCAGGAGACACATACTGGAGCAGCTGATACGTGTTCCAAGAAGAGGTTGGCAGTTGCTCATCCGAGATGATCCACTTTGGGAAGGGGCTGGTAGTCGCTTATCCGAGATGATCCACTTCGGGAAGGCGGGCGTCACCTGTAAAGTCTCGGATCCTTCCTTTGCAAATTTTATTTAAAGGAGCTCCAGCTTTTTGGTGGCAACCAATCCTTTGCCAATTTTAATCAAAGAAGATCCAGCTCCCAATCTCTTGCCAATTTTCATCAAAGAAGATTCAGCTTCTTGGTGGCAAAATCTACCATTAAGAGAAGGATTACGACCCTGCGCAGGAGGAAGGCTTTTCGTGTCCAGTTGGTTTGGCTTATCACCTTGGAAGTAGATATGATAACTTGTATACCTTTTGAACAAAGATTTTGTTGTATGAAAGACAATTTTGATGTAGTATCAATGTATCTTCCTTTTTGAATCAATAAAAAATGTTTATTTTTTGCTTGTCTACTTTGTTCTCCTCCTTTTTGATTCGAGAACACCTAAAATGGACTAGCTTAGGTAAGTCTTTTCCTTAGGAGGAAATAGAAGTTCTTAGTGGAGCTAAGCTTCCAGCGAAGCTGAAGACAGATTTCCAACTAAGTCAGGAACAAGTTTCTGGCGAAGCTAGCACGGAATTTTCGCGAAGCTAGAGATGTGCTCTTAGCAGAGCTAAGGTACGTTTCTCAGCGAAGTTACTCAAGCGTCGCGCGAGGTCAACGCTGGACTCACAGCGGAGTTAGCCCTTGGCGGGGCTGGCAGTCCGGCTTTTCAGGAAGGCGCTTAGGCGCCGTTTCAAATTTATTTGAAATGACCGCCTGCGCTCCTTTTGAGGAGTCAAATTTAAGACATTTTATGTCTATAAAAAGCCTATTGGGCTGAAAGAGAGAGAATCACTTCTCTTTGAATTTCCAGAGAAACAAGTCTCTTTCTTCTCTTTCTCCTTCGTTAAGATATTCAGAACTTTTCAGTTCTTCCATGGCTCTCAAAAGACGAGCAGGTAAAGAGGTAGCGACCTCTACGATGAGGGGCCTTATCCTCCTCCAGTCATCAAACGTCCCATTGCGGGTAGGGATTTTTTCCTTTTATTCAGAGATTTTCATCTCTTTTCGAAGCCAATTTCTGGCTATTTCATGATAAACCCGGAGTGATTCATCATGCTCCAATGATGTCAGGGAGTCGCTTTCCTTTAATTCAAATTCACCGAATTTTTAGGGGATTTAATTCCCCTTCAATATCGTGAATTGAAATTTAGAAACCGAATGGTCTCTTCTCCAAGCTTCTATGCGAAGTTAACCCTTAAAACTGTCCACGTTCCATCACATGGCAGGACGTGAAGCTAGCTCTTGAAGTGTAGCTGGGAAAAGGACCTTAAAGTCCTTTGAACAGTTTTAGGCACAAGTGCCTTTCCAGCGAAATTAGCCCTTAGGGGCTTCTTTGCATTCTGTTTAGTGACAGAACGCGAAGTTAAGCTTTTTGAGCGAAGATAACACTTGGATATTTTCTGCATTCTGCCTTCGTGCAGAGTGCGAAGCTAAGCTGCAGATTGCGAAGCTGAGCTTCAGAACGAAGCTAATGCTAGGCTAGCTTCGCTTTCCGAGCGAAGCTATGCCTTAGCAAAAAATTTTTGCCTTAGCTTTCTTTTTCCTCGGCAGATGAACTAATATAGTTTCTTCTTGTTTTTACAGTGCATTATACTCCGGGTCATTTGAACAGTCTCTTCGGAACAGCCAGGGGACTAGATGGCAATGTTAGCCTATAATTTCAGGGGCAGGCTTCATTATTTAGTGAGCAGAGTGCTCCCGGTCGGGATGCCCTTATCTACGCTGGAGATCAGCGTACTATGAGGAGTATCTTAACTACTACTCTCCTCGAGGATTGTGACCGGAGAATCTATCGAAAGCCTGATTTTATGTTCGGGGATGCAGCGCCAGATACCGATCACTAGCTGCTGGCCAGAGAAGGGCAGTGGATTTTCGGTCTGGACGGCGAGAAGTATTATCTCCCATCTAGCAAGCGTCACTTTCCATTGTCTTTTTTCCAATGCGTAACGAGGGTTCGGAAGATGAAGTGGCAAGTGACTCAGACTACCGACTCCGTTCACGTGGGGAAATTGATAGCTCCTTCTCCCGATTATACAAGGGCGGGTCCTCGCTGCGTATTGGGTCTCCACCCTGGGAACATTCTCCTAGACATCCCAGTGGGGGAAAATCTCACCGTGGCTCAGACTTTTGGAAACCAGTTCTTCAAGGCTCGTGGTAATTATCCAGCCACTGATTTCAGGACCCCTGGGTGGATTCATCCCCCCAAGGCCTGGTGGAGGGACTTGACCTTATATGTCTTGGCCCATTTTAAAGAGGATCTGGAGAGATTGGGACTCTACGAGGCTGTCAGGGTAACCTGTTACGGCATCCAGATGAGCGTAGCGAACTTCTACGCCATCTTTGAGTTATACTGCCCAGCTACAGGGACTTTCTTCACCCTTGTAGGCGAATTGGGCATGGCTTTACACGAGATATGGGAAGTCTCTGCTCTGCCCTTGGGATCTCTTTCATATGAAGAATATTTCTCGTGCGAGGCGGAATTGGCATTTCTGGAGAAACAGGAGCCCGCCTTATTCGAGACTTACCGGGAATTGATGTGCCACCTTTACATTTGCTCGAGTATGCATGGGAGCCATAAAGGAGCTTCATATAGTTCGAAGAGCTGGGGGAATTATTTGTTCCCCAACTTGGAAGATGCTCCTGAAGCAGCTCACTGTGGGGTTGCAGACGAGGACATTTTCCGAAGGATGCAAGAATACTCCCAAGGGGATATGATTTTGGAAGAAGACGATAGACCCTATGAGAAATGTGATATTCTCCGTAGTTTCCATCACCAGGCCAGTCGACTGATGTCCCGGAGGGCACTTTTGGCCGGTTTTTTATCGGTTTGGCTGAAGAGATCCGTGGTGCCATCTTCTTCTGGCGACGTCATTCTTCAGACGGTCTTATTACCGGCTGTTCATTTAGTCCACGGTCGTTCCCTTGGACTTCTCCCGACAATGGTGTGTTGTATTCAGCAGGGCCTTCGTGCATTGACGGAGGCTTTCTGTAGGCCACCAACGACGAAGAAGGGAAAAAGCACTAACCTGCCTTGCGACGGACCAAATCCCAAGATCGGTTTGCCTACACCTATTTGATGGCATGGTTCGCCCTTCATTGTCCCTCCATTATCCAAGCCGGTGAGGAGCCTCCAGAAGGTGTCCGAATGGCGCTTCTTCGTCGGTTTGAGGGATGTTCGTGGTCACGGACTTATGTTGCCGCGGTTCGCAAACTGCTATGTCGGCATGACGTCTACAATCTTTTTCGGTGCTTTCCCTACATTTGCGATGCAGGTTATGGCGAAGAATTCATGGATGTAGGAGATGGGCAGACATCGCTGAGCCGGGGGTCTTCGAATGGCTAGTTAGCATCCGGCCATCCCACCTGGTATACAGGAGCGGGGATACCTGCTACTTGGAACCCTATGTCCCGAGTCGGTTTGCTCGTCAGTTCGGGTATGACCAACTATATGTAAGTAACCCGAACACCAGCCTGGCCTTCATGGGGAGCCTCATCGATGGTGCTCGTACCTGGCGGTTCTACATCGCTGGCTGTACTGAGTCGCGACTATGCATGCCACTGAGGACTCCGAATCTTCAGACAACTCTGGAGTTCTGTCAGTGGTACCGAGCTTCGAACTCCACACCAATCGGATTTTCTATTAATTCATTTGGTGTGATTTTCTATTAATTCATTTGGTGTGAAATTGATCTCTCAGCGGCTTAAGCGAAAAGTCGCTGAGAGAGGCGAGGGCAGGCGGGTCCGTGTGCCAGGCCTCGGAGAGTTTGTCGCCACTGCTGATAGTGAGGCTTTCGATGCGGAAAGTCCCCGCTTTGAGGGAGATGCGGGTGCTGGGGTTCCACCAGAGGCTCCCGGTGGGGTAGGCACAGCCCCCATGGAGGATGTGGAAGTAGAGGAGATGGAGGAAGAAGATCCCGACGTCCACTTCAAATGAAAGAAGCAAGGCTGATCTCGCAGGAAGAGGGTAGTGAAGAAACCTCGTCGCTACACTCCCACCATTATTGCAGAGGGTGAATCAGTCGCGGTGCCTCCTCCTCCCGCTCCGTTAGTTATTAAGCTATCGACTCCGAGACAGACTGTTGATAAAGCTGTTCCTGACCTGAGTAAGATCAGTTCCATTCTTGCGATATATACTTATATATATTGCGATATATACTTATATATATTTCATGCAACTCATTCGTTTATCCTATGATTCAGGAACGGAGGCGGCGAGAGAACCGAGAGCCGAGGCTGTAGGAGAACAAGGAGATTATTATGATTCTCTGTTCACTTATAAAGAGGGTGATGAGGCTAGCTACTTCGTCGTTTCAGAAGACTCCGGAGGTGACGCGGCTGACGTCGGTCCTTCAGGTGCTGAGACCTCCAGAGGAAGTCCCTTGGCCTCCAGCTCTATAGGATGGACCACAGAGGGTTCGGCGAGTGAAGGTGGGCCGGCCGTCCGTCTTGACTCTGCCAAAGATTTTCCTATGGAGCCTGAGGGGACTGATGTCGCCGTCGAGGAAGTTCGGAGAGAAACTGCGGCCAAGGCAATTGAGGCGATATCATCTTTCGGTAATACTTTGATCTTTTGAGAGTAATTTTCTCTTGATATTCATTATGCCTTGCTCAAACCAAGTCTTGCTACAGGTGTTCCGCCTTTGGGTGCATCGACTTCAAGAGAGCCAGCCAATCTTCCTGAGGGAATCATGGGTGAAGCAAGTACTTCGACCGCAGCGGACGCTGCCAAGTTGGATGCTTTGTATCACGACCTGCCCTCTTATCAGCCCGAACCGGTCAGTGGAAAAGAGGCTGAGAGGACAATGGTTACGGAACCAATCTCACTTCCAACTACATCGGTAAGTGAGATGCTAGTGGTTTTGCCAACGCTGCCTATCCTGCCAACCGCGGACCTGAAGGTGATTACCAGTCCTACTTCTCCAACACTGGTTGTTGAGCCAGCCCTCCTGAAAATAGTCACCAGTCCTACTTCGATTGTGGCTAGTGTACTGGTTTCAATGAGGACTCCTCCGAGATCACCGGCGACCCCTCATATTTCTCCAGCCAGCGCTTCTGCCATCCCCTCTGCGGTTATGTCAGTGAAACTGGTGGAAGCTTTGCCTTCAGGGGCCACTCGTTCACCGGGAATAGTTGAGCCGAGAATGAATTTGTGGCTGAGCTAGTCGACAGCTTTTATAAGGGCTTGAAGCGATCTGTTGCTTTGGTCTTGAAGGGCTTGACTACCTCGTTCTCCGCTTTGAAGGTGGTCCTCTCTCGAAGTATTGACAGCATTCGAGACTTTGGAGGGATGACCAAGTTGCCACATTAGAGCTTTTAGTGGAGAGGCTTGAGAGGAATGTAGACGAATGGCGTCGCCTCAGCCATTCAGATTTAAATTTCTTAGTTAATGAACAGTTTGAACACCTCGCTGCTCAAATACGTGAAGCTCATCTTACCGCTCAGGAAGCAGCTAAGGCAATTTCTTCAGATTTGAAATCCTTGGAGATAAGGAAAGTAGAAATTGGAGATGCCATATATGCATCTAATAGTGCTCTTCTCGATGCCGAGGATATGATTGAAAAGGCCAAGGAAATGATCAAGAAATCCAATCTTCTTTTGTCCAAGGCTGAACTGGTGCGTCTTAAGGAGATCGCTCGGTTAGAATAGCTTAAGGCTCAGAATGACGAAGTCCTGCAATAGGAGCTAGCACAGAGGGCAACTTTGACTGAAATTGAGGCTCGTCTGTCCCAGACAACGAGCTTTAATGAGGCCGAGTTGAGGTGCATGCATTCATCAGAGCTGCTGAGAGAGGAAGAATAGGCTGGCCCTCCTTGAAGAACTATCAAGTCTTACGAAGTACCCTCGTAGCTTGTAATCCATGTATCCCTCTTTTGGAATCAATAAAAACTAATTTTATTTGACTCCTCTGTTGTATTTTCAACTTGTTTTATTTTCTGAATTTGTAATTCTTACTTTCAAGTTGTATATAATGGTATAACTAATCTAATCAGAGTGATAAACGGATAGGATTAGTTACAAATTTGAGAAATGACTCAACTCAAATCATATTGAGATGAAGATGGAAGAAAAGAGCTTGACGATCTTTACTGTTCAGAGGTAAATATTAATGTAACAGATTAAAGATCGTCGGATGACCTGGACATGATGATAAGGAATCACCAGACACGAAGCCTTGTCGTTCAGAGGTGACGAACTGGACTTAACGACAAAGAAAGATGAGAATTGATATTCATCGGTTCAGAGGTGACAAATGTTGGCCCAAAGGTTACAATTACCCGTTTTAGTGTGTTTTGATGATTACAAAACATATATAGTTATTTGTACTAATCACATTTATTGTTTTAGTGTGTTTCAGGGTTCTATAGATTCATGGAGTTTTCTTCCCTAAAGGAAGGTTGTTTTGGCTAAAGTCGGTTCAAATTGGGCTCAAGACCAAGATTCTCAAGATCACATATGAAGCCCACTTGAAGACTTTGTAGTCCTCTAGAACCTATGTAAGAATTAGTTTGTTAAAGTTTGAGGTTGTGGTAAATTGGCTCTAGAACACACACATTTTTCCAAAATAAAGTCTTAGTGTTGGTATTTGTTTTAAGTTCATGCTTTGGTCTCTATACATGATTCAAATTTTTACAAATTTTACATCCTGTTTATATCATGTATTTCTATCTCCTCAGCATGATACTTAGCCATATTTCCCTACAAAATTATCTTGAAATTTTTCCTTAGTCCAGAAAAATCTTTTTTCAAATTCTGTTTTAGGCCTGACGGTCGACCGGGCCGGTCGACCGGATCTATTCCAGGCCAGAACGGTCGACCGCCCGGTCGACCGTGTCCTGTGTCCAAGACGTGCACGTTTGCGCACGTCTGTCGGTCAACCGACCGGTCGACCGACCGAAAACAGCTTGCTCTCTGTTTTTTGTTGGTCGACCGACCGTTCAAAACTATGTTCCTGTTTTGAGGCCGGTCGACCGAGACCCAACGGCTATGTGCCAACGGCTCTTCCGGTCGACCGAGCGGTCGACCGGCAAGCCTGCTGCAGCCAACGGCTCTTTCCTCTTTGGTGTATTTCTGAAAATCTGTTTTCTACTTTTTTGTGCAGCAGATTTTCTTGGTCTTTGGGGATTTATTTTGGACCATATGTACTTAATTAAATCATGTTTTAATCCCCTCCTCCCCTATAAATAAAGAGGCTTGGCCTCTTGCATTTTCACCAAGAAATACTCCTACCTTTCAAGTTTTCAAAAGAAAAGAAAAGTTTCAAAGTTCTAAATTTCTCTAGTTCTTTCTTGAGTTTGTTTTCAGTTGTGTTTTCAAGCAAGATCCAATTTACAACTGAGTTTTTCTCACTACACTTCTAGAGCCAAAATTTCCCTCCTCATTCTATAAGGAAGTTGTAAAGAGAAGTGTTTGTAAGAAGTTTGTGATCCTTTTGGTGCTCACTTGGCTACTTGTTTCTTCTTCTTGTTCTTGTGGAGATACCTCTTCGGTAGAGGCTTGTAAGTGGTGGAGTTCGGTACTCCGGTCTTCGGTAGACCTTGTAAAGTCCTCGGTGGATAGTTAAAACCCTTCACGGCGGTGAAGGCGGGGAGTAGAGCAGTAGCTCGAACCTCGAAACAAATACTTTGTGTTTGCGATTGATTTTCTTTTTGCTCTCTATTGCTCTTACTTTCTTACTTGTGATATTGCTATTCTTTCATACCTTGTGATATATCTTGTGTGCATTTCATTATTGCTTCAAATTCATTTCTTGTTACATTGTCGATCATTACTCATACAATAAGATTGCAATACGCACCTCAAACTCATATCTAGAGGAATCACGAGGAAGGAGTTCAGAACCCTTCACTGGGTATTCGGCTCTTAGTCTTGTTTTGAGTGATCGTTGCATCATTCATTCATACTTGTTTTAAAAAGATTGTTAGATTAGCATTTACACTTTTTCACCCCCCTCTAGGTGTTTTCAATTGGTATCAGAGCTTTGGTCTCTAGGCTCTTGGCTTAACAACCTTAGAGAGATCCTTTATTTGCTAATCACCATATTCATTTTTCATACTCACTCACTTAGTAAAAATGGCCGATGGAATTAAGACCCCCCAAAGTTTGATGGCCTTAACTTTCCCATATGGAAAGTTAAGATGACCGTTTTCTTGCAATCCTTAGGAAGCCGGGTTGCAAAGGCGGTGACCAAACCATTAGTGCACCCATCGGTGATGAGTCCACTTGGTCCAAAATTGAGACCAAAGAATTTGATGCTAACTCTAGGGCACACTATGCATTACTCCAAGCACTTAATGATGATGATATTGCTAGAGTAATTCATTGCAAATTCGCATTTGAAATTTGGAACACTAGCTAGTAACACATGAGGGGACTTCACAAGTGAAAAGGGCTAAAATAGACCTTCTTCGGTTCCAATATGAGAATTTTTGCATGCAAGAAAATGAAACCATAAATGATATGGTTACAAGATTTACCAAGATTACTAATGGACTTTCTTCTCTAGGTGATGCTATTGATAACGACCAAAGAGTAAGAAAGATCATCCAGGCTCTTCCACCTTCTTGGGAAGTAAAAGCTACTACCTTGAAGGAACTCAACGACAAGGAGAAGATGGAGCTTATAGGTCTCATTGGGAACCTCAAAACCCATGAGATGGAGAGAAAAGCAAGGGAAGAAATGGCTCCCTCTAAGAAGAAAGCCATAGCCTTCAAAAGTCAATCATCATACTCCGACGAAGATGATGAAGAAGAAGATGACGAAGAGCTCTCACTTCTTGTCAAGAATGTTCGGAGGATGTATAACAAGGCTAAGTTCCAAGGTAGAAGGAGATGGCAAGGAGGTAAAGAAGAAAGGAAGATTATTTGCTTCAATTGCCAAAGGCCGGGACACATAGTGGTGGAATGTCCGGACAAAGTGAAGCCCTCCACCTTCAAGAAGCCTTACAAGAAGAAAGCTTTGAAGGCCACATGGATTCCGAGAGCGAATCCGAGGAGGAGGTTGACACCGCAAACATGTGCTTCATGGCTAATGAAGGCACAAGTAAGGTAACCCTAACACTTCTTCTATTAATGATGAGCTTTTCATGGATGAATTAGGAGAAGCATTTGTAGAACTCTCACACAACTATGATTTTCTAAAGAAAAAGTTTTTAAAAATGAAAAAGGAAAATGAGTCTCTTAATTACCAAGTTTTTACACTTTCTAAAGAAAAAGATGAATTACTTTCCACTCTAGTTTCCACCCAAAAAGATTTTGACAACTACAAGATTTCATGCAAAGGTAAGTTTCCACAAGTTGATAAAAATGAAATAACCATGCTAAAAGAGAAAATTGATTATTTAGGAGTAGTTTTGAAAAAGTGTGAATTTGACAAGAATAGA
This sequence comes from Agave tequilana, assembly GCA_038442645.1. Classification (NCBI taxonomy): domain Eukaryota; kingdom Viridiplantae; phylum Streptophyta; class Magnoliopsida; order Asparagales; family Asparagaceae; genus Agave; species Agave tequilana. The sequence continues at coordinate 66,131 of JAVJIF010013565.1, read as the reverse complement.
CTTGAGGCTATGTTTCCTAAGAAACAAGCCCCTAAGAAACATGCTTTCATGCTCATGCTCATGTTCATACGTCACAGCCTCAACATCATGCCAAACCACCAAAACATGCTCACCCCACACACACACACATCATGCATTCATGTATGGGAAAGTGTTTTCATGTACTTATTGTGGCCGGAAAGGTCATTTAGTTAAGTTTTGTTATGATAAACTAAATGCATCTCATCACAATATTTGGGTTCGAAACACTAACTTTCAAGGACCAAGAAAATTTGGGTACCAAAGTCAATGAATTTGCTAAATGATGTAGGTACTTTCCAAGGCGCAATGACGTAAAGGGTTGTGGTATCTTGATAGTGGTTGCTCAAGACACATGACTTGGGATATCAATAACTTTGTAACCCTATCAAGATACCATGAAGGTGGCACCGTCACCTTCGGAGATGATGCCAAGGGTAAAATCATCGGTATTGGTAATGTTAAACTTGGTACATCCCCTTTAATAGAAAATGTTATTTTAGTTGATGGACTCAAGCATAATCTCTTGAGTATTAGTCAACTTTGTGATAAAGGTTTTGCTGTTGTTTTTGATAACATAGCTTGTAGAGTTTTTGATAGACAAACTAACACATGTATATTTTTCGATTTCGTGAAAGCAATATGTACATGATTGACTTGTCTAATATGTCTTGCAATATTACTTGTTTGAAAGCCCTCGATGATGACTCTTGGTTGTGGCATAGAAGATTAGGCCATATTTCTTTTGACCATCTATCTAGGTTAAACAACAAGGAAATGGTGAAGGGTATTCCTTGCTTGAACTTTGAAAAGGACTGCGTTTGCGACGCGTGCCAACTTGAGAAACGAACCAAGTCCTCTTTCAAGTCAATTAAGGATATCATGACATCACGTCCCTTGGAGTTGATCCATATGGATTTGTTTGGTCCTATTCAAACCAAAAGTCTAAGTGGGAATCGTTTTGCATTTGTTTTAGTTGATGATTTTTCGCGTTTTACATGGATTTCTTCTTAGAGCACAAAAATCAAGCCTTTTCACATTTTCAAGCCTTTAAGAAAAGAGTTGAAAAGGAAAATGATTCTTCAATTTTAAGAATAAGTAGTGATAGAGGTGGTGAATTCATTAACCTACCCTTTATCACTTTTTGTGAAGAACATGAAATTAAGCATGAACTATCTTGTCCTAGAACTCTACAACAAAATGGAGTAGTTGAACGGAAAAATCGGACATTACAAGAGATGGCTAGGACAATGATTAGTGAATATGGTCTCCCTCATTATCTATGGGCCGAGGCCGTTAATACATCATGCTACATATCAAATAGAGTTTTCTTATGCAAAAATACTTCAAAAACATCTTTTGAGATTTATTATTCTAGAAAGCCAAATGTTTCATATTTCAAAGTTTTGGATGCAAATGCTTTGTTTTAAATACTAAAGATAACTTAGGTAAATTTGATGCTAGACTTATGAAGCAATTTTGTTAGTTATTATAATACTAGTAAGGCTTATAGAGTCTTCAACAAATCATCTTTGACTATTGAGGAATCTATACATGTTAAGTTTGAAGAATCTAATTTGTTTGTTAAGAATGTTATAGAAATAGATTCTTTGCATGAAGACATGAAGAAAGTCACTTTGGAGGACTCACCTATTCTTGAAGGCAAGCCAAAGGATGTTGAAGAAAATGAAGCTAAAGAAAATGAGGCTCAAGGAAATGAAATTCAAGGAGATGATATAGAGCCTACTCAACAACTTCTAAAGGATTGGAGATACAATCCACATCATCCCAAGGACCTTGTTATAGGTGAAGTATTTCAAGGGGTAACTACTCGTTCTCATCTTCATAATGTTTGTGGACACTATGCTTTCATTTCACATTTTGAACCCAAGAACGTTCTCGAAGCCGAGACCGACTCATATTGGTTGCTAGCCATGCAAGAGGAACTCAATCAATTTGAGTGTAACCAAGTTTGGCACCTTGTTCCTAGGCCCCACGATGGACCAACAATTGGTACTAAGTGGATCTTTAAGAATAAGTTGGATGAGTCGGGTAACGTTGTTAGGAATAAAGATAGGTTAGTTGCCCAAGGTTACACTCAAATCGAAGGTATCGATTTTGAAGAAACCTTTGCACCCGTAGCACGGCTTGAAGCCATACGAATGATACTTGCATTTGCTTCATATAAAGATTTTAAGCTTTTTCAAATGGATGTTAAAAGTGCTTTCTTAAATGGATTTATTGAAGAGGAGGTGTATGTTGAACAACCCCCCGGGTTTGTTGATCCTACACATCCGGATTTTGTTTTCAAACTTGATAAGGCTCTTTATGGTTTAAAACAAGCCCCTAGGGCTTGGTATGAAAGGCTTTCTTCATTTCTAATTTCAAATGATTTTAAGAAAGGTAAAATAGATACTACATTGTTTACAAAACATGTTGAAAATGATATTCTTATTGTGCAAATTTATATGGATGATATTATTTTTGGTTCTACTAATGAATCTCTTTGCCAAGCTTTTGAATCATGCATGAAGAATGAATTTGAAATGTCTATGATGGGTGAGCTCAACTATTTCCTTGGTCTCCAAATCAAGCAAAGTAAGGATGGGATCTTCATCAATCAAGCCAAGTACACAAAGGAACTAATCAAGAGGTTCGGGCTTGAAGGAGCTAAAGTGAGCAAAACTCCCATGGCAACAACTACCAAGCTTGACAAGGATGAACAAGGTAAAAGTGTAGACATTAAGTTTTATCGTAGCATGATAGGTAGCTTGTTGTATTTGACGGCTAGTAGGCCGGATGTTATGTTTTCGGTTTGTCTTTGTGCTCGTTTTCAATCGTGTCCTAAAGAGTCTCATTTAGTGGCGGTAAAACGCATAATTAGATACCTTAAGGACACCATTGAAATGGGTTTGTGGTATCTGAAAACCGGACAATTTGATATGAAGAGTTTTTCGAATGCCGACTATGCGGGTTGTAGGATAGATAGGAAGAGTACAAGTGGAACATGTCAATTTCTTGGTAATTGTCTTGTTTCTTGGTCTTCCAAAAAGCAAAATTCGGTAGCCCTATCAACCGCCGAGGCGGAGTATGTTGCGGCCAGAGCTTGTTGTGCACAAGTTCTTTAGATGAAACATACTCTGCTTGACTATGATTTGCATTTTGATCATGTTAAAATATTTTGTGATAATACTAGTACTATTCACATGACTAAGAATGCAAATCAACATAGTAAAACTAAGCACATTGACATTAGGTATCACTTTCTTAGAGATCATTATGAGAAAGATGATATCGATATTGATTATGTTTCTACCGATTTTCAACTTGCCGATATTTTTACAAAACCTTTAGACTATGCTAGATTCTCTTTTATTTGTGGTGAGTTGAATGTTTGTATTTTGGATTCATGAAGAAATTTTTTTAACTATGTTTACCGTTTTTGATGTATGACAAAAAGGGAGAGAAAAAGTTAGTTTGTTTTGGTGCTATGCACTTTGAGTTTTTGAGCTTAGTGTTTTTGTATATCTTTTATGCTTTATGTATATAGCATTCACTTATATTCTTTTACACATAGCATAATTTGAGGGGGAGCTTTTCTAAGCTCTTTTCCCATTTGTTTGAAATAATTTATATGTTTTGTCATCATCAAAAAGGGGGAGATTGTTGGCCCAAACGTTACAATCACCCTTTGATGATTACAAAACATATATAGTTATTTGTACTAATCATGTTTGTTGTTTTAGTGTATTTCAGGGTTCTATAGATTCATGGAGTTTTCTTCCCTAAAGGAAGGTTGTTTTGGCTAAAGTCGGTTCAAATTGGGCTCAAGACCAAGATTCTCAAGATCACATATGAAGCCCACTTGAAGACTTTGTAGTCCTCTAGAACCTATGTAAGAATTAGTTTGTTAAAGTTTGATGTTGTGGTAAACTGGCTCTAGAACACACACACATTTTTCCAAAATAAAGTCTTAGTGTTGGTATTTGTTTTAAGTTCATGCTTTGGTCTCTATACATGATTCAAATTTTTTACAAATTTTACATCCTGTTTATATCATGTATTTCTATCTCCTCAGCATGATACTTAGCCATATTTCCCTACGAAATTATCTTGAAAATTTTCCTTAGTCCAGAAAATCCTTTTTCAAATTCTGTTTCAGGCCTGACGGTCGACCGGGCCGGTCGACCGGATCTATTCCAGGCCAGAACGGTCGACCGCTCGGTCGACCGTGTCCTGTGTCCAGGACGTGCACGTTTGTGCACGTCTGTCGGTCGACCGACCGGTCGACCGATCGAAAACAGCTTGCTCTCTGTATTTTGTCGGTCGGCCGACCGGTCGACCGACCGTTCAAAACTGTGTTCCTGTTTTGAGGCCGGTCGACCGAGACCTAACGGCTATGTGCCAACGGCTCTTCCGGTCGACCGGGCGGTCGACCAGTGATTAGTCTACAAATTCTGCATTATTATATCGCATTTCTCACAGTTTTAATGAATAAATAGTCGTCTTAATCGTGTTTTGGTCTTAATTGCAGGTAGATCCAAAGTCCAAGGGCAAAGAGGGAATAAGAGCCTAATTCATCCCAATTTATGGTAATTAATCTCGCAATTACTTGGAGGCCAAGCAAAGGATTTTCTAGAACATGCATTGAATCTAGACTCCTGAGCTGTCAGACGAATATTCGGGTGAAAGTACCAGAAATAGGATATACCTGGAAGCAGCTAGAAGCCAGACGAACGCGTGGACGAAATCCAGAGACACGATTCCTAGGATTGCCGCATTCTCACAGCAAAACGCGGCAATCCTAGGGAGCCACGCATCGATTTTCGACGCGTGGCCCCGTCTCCTCTTCTGGATCCTTCTGAGCCCTATAAATAGCCCTGCAGAGAGCCAAACCAAGGGCAGTCTTCGTTTTTAGGAGTAGGTGCAGATTTAAGGAGTAGTGTAGGTGAGTGTTCTTTATTTCTTGTATTTTCTTTTCTTTGTTTTAGATCATTGTAGTAGGGCTGAGTGATTCATAGAGAGAGAGATTGAGAGGGATTGATGTAATAGAGAGTGACACTCTATGTAAAGGTGCCTCTTTTCTCCTCCATTGTAATCTCCTTCTCCTTCTACATGATTTCTTGCTAACTTTTTCTTTTCATGGCAATCTAACTACTAACCACTAACCATCTAACCACTTACTTGATAATCCACATGAATCGGGTTGCCTCTACAAGGCCTTGTTCTTGCAAGAGCCATTGATGGCCAAAGATGATGGGTTCTAACATCTAACTTGCTAACTTGCTAACCAAGCTAACTCTCTTTTATTTTCATGCTCTTTTATTTCATGCTTGTAGTGTAATGAGTGATGCTTGTAATAGCTTGTTCTTGTTGCAATGTTTTGATTGTTATGAACCATCCATGAGCCATGTTTGTATTGCTTCTTGAAGATAAGGATTGTGATGGCCGAGGATCAAAATTTGAGGCAACTATCTCGAAGAGGTTAGTATGGTTAGTGGAGTACTTAGTAGTTAGTAGCCATGAGTTTTCTTTTACCTTTGTTTTAGAAATCGTCCTCCAATTCTTTTCTCATTTTTCTATCGGTGTTTTCATCGCCTTCTTAGTTTACCTTGTTCCATCTTCTTCACTTCTCTTTGGTTTTTACATCGCCGTTTTCATCGCTCTCCTCACCTACCACATTCTTGATTTCTTTTCTTTTTCATTCTCTTTTTCATTCTTTCAACAAAGAAGAATTGTTAACATCTGACGTGACTAGAGACTGTTAATGCTTCTATCGCCTCCCTTCCCTGTGGATACGACCCGTTGAGCCAATGCTATAACGGAAGTATCGAGGGTATACTAAGCACATTCGAGCTTTTCATTTGATTTCACATAATACACATTTTGAGTGCTAGTTCCACCCCGATCAATTTTTGGCGCCGTTGCCGGGGAAGGGAATGGTTTTGATGTCACGTTTTTGTTAACATTTGTCTTCTCTGTTTTGGTGTGCAGGGCAATATTTTCAGGTGCTTAACATTGCAGTACATAAACTAGTTTTGCCTCTCCCTGCTCTAGAAAGCAGGGCCCCAGATTTGGAAGGAAAGACGCGAAACCGTGACTTTTGCCGCGCCACCGCGGCCATTGTGCAATAATTCTGTATATTGTTTGTTCTGGGATGTGTATCTTGTAATAGCTAGTGATTTGTGCTGCTATCTTTCTGCTTTGCTTGCCTACACACCATAAATAAATAAAAGAACTAAAATACGGTAATTGGACGCTTTTAAAACGGTTTAGACATTTGCATTTAGGCACGTGTCAATTCAATTCCAATATACTGTATTTTGTTCTGTTGTTGTGATCTGGATGGAGATGTACATATGGCATTGCATATAGCATAGGACAAACACGTGGGTGATTTATCACTTTGTGTTATATTCTTGTCTATATGCACACTTGCACAAATTGAACTTAAGGGCAAAACCCAAACAAGATAAGGTGGGATTTAATCACCCTTCCTTAGCCCAAAAATCATCTCCCCACTCACACAACCCAAGCCCTAATAAAAATTTGAATAGACGTTGGCCCCTAGGGACATTTCATCTAGGTCTAAGTCAACCCTCCTCTTGGCTTGGTTTTGATTTTTCTTTTCTTTTTGTTGTTGTTTGATTCTTTCTTTTTTGTGATTTTTTGTGTGAAATGGCATTCAACAATAACAATTCTTTCAATCCAAACACGAATCCATATTTCACACCAACTCCATTTGGATCGGATAATTCCAACCCGGCGTTTTCTAATATGCACCAACCAAATACACCGGGTTGGCCTTATCCGAATCAATACAACCCATACCCACATTCTTATGACTATAATTTCCAAAATAATTTCAACTCGTCACAGAGTCATGGGGATTCACGTACCCCGAGTCAAATTTTCAACCTCCTTGTCCACCATATTCACCTTGTCCACAATATTCATTCCCCAAATTTGCTTCTTCTACACCTCCCATTGAAGAAAAATCTGAGTTATAAAAGAGTTTAGAAGCCAATCTACAGAGGGCCGAGCAACAGCTTCAAGAAACATTGGCCCCTCCAATTTCACAATATTTTCAAGAGTCTTACTCAGTTCCACCTCCTCATAATGAACAACCATTTGCCTTGGAAATGAGTAAAGAACTCTTGTGTGAGTCCAAGCTTCAATTTCCACACATTTTTGACTCAAATCATTCACAAAATTTTCAAAACCAAGATCCTATACTCCCATTCTAGAGCAACCATTTGGAGATACATCAAGTCTAGATAAGAGTTTGGATATCTTGAAGGAGTCTTTATTACAATGTCAAAAATCACATGCCGAGTCTATCAATAAGGTGGAAGAACAATTGAGTCAATTGGTTAACATTATTAGGAATGATGAAACTCTATCTTATCAACCTTTGACCAATTCAACTATGCCAAACTCTATTGATATGACCCAAGACTCTTGTCATTTTGGAAATCAAGATTCAATTTCAGCACACTCATCTGAACTTGTCCAAACTTCAAATCCCATTGATATTTTGGTAAGTTTTCCTTTTACTGAAATTGAACTTGAACATGAATATGATCCTGAACTTCCACTTGATGATTCAATTCTACTTCCTGATTCAATTATGACTCCGGTGTCTTCACCTGATTTCACTTCATTTCCTGAGTCATTATTGAATCCTGTACCCATCCATTGTGAAATTGAATCACCAATCATTCATGATGATCATATTGAACTTGACCAATTTCATACTTTGAAAGTCCATTTGATAAATTGGTAGGTTCTCAATTTTGTGGAATTGAACTCAATGTGGAATGTGACTTTGACCCTCAAGTTTGTGATTTAGTTCAAATACCTGAATCATTATTGACTCCTGTATTGTTACCCAATTTGAGTAACATTTTAGAGTCAGTTTTGATTCCCAACCCTCCTGAACTTGAATCACTAATCTTAGATAGTCACATTCCATCATGGGGAAATGAATTTGGACCTGAGCTTGATCTTCTTGATTTGGACACACTTCCTGAACCAATTTCGTCTCCCGAACCTTTACTTGACTTAAGTATTTTTCCTGAGTCGGTATTAGTTCCTGTGCCTCCTGAGTCCAAATCAATCATTCCATCTTTTCATACTCCATTTTGGACAAGGATCTTGATAAATTTGACTCCGAGATTATTTTGAAAATTTGGAAATAGATGGGGTAGAATTTTTAATAAAAATCATGCATGAATACATCTTTCTAGTGGGTTGTATCATGAAGGTTTCTGGTGGGTTCCTCCGGACTCCACGCAATAATGATTGGGCCGCCTTACGTGGACCAATCAGACCGCCACCGGAACCACCACCTTAAGGTAATTTTTTGCTTCCCTCTCTATTTTGTTTCATGCAAACATATATCATGATGCATTGAGGACAATGCATGAAATAAGTGTGGGGGAGGGTTTACTAACATAGAGTTTTTAGATTTTCTTTCTTTTACACTTAAAAAAAAAACTTTTTGAAATAAGAGACAAAGTTTTGATCTATTTTTAAGAAAATTAAGATGATCTTAGAAATTAAGAAAGCCTTAATTATGACATCTTAAATCTAGTTGAAATAATAGATCTTGTTTGAAATTATAGGCTAAGTAAGAAAATTTGAGGAGATATTTTTATCTTGAATTTTTTGCCTTAGAAAGTATGCACTTCACATTTACACATTTCTGGGATGGAAACAAAGACCAAAAAGGCCATAAAAAAAAGAAAAAGAAAAAGAAAAAAAATATATATATAAATAAAACATCACTTATTAAGCTGGATAATTGTGCCTCAAGAAGCATGATTATTCACGCCTAACGGTGGTAAAGGAAATAAATAATCCCCTTTAGTTTCGTGGCCTTTTTCACTCGAGTCCTTAAACCGAGGGATGTTTTTTCATCTGGTGCCCTAAGACCTACTGGTTGGGAGTCATCGGTTATAGGCTCGTTACAAGGGTGAACTAGAAAGCCTAAACTAAGGGAAGAAAAAAGAGAAAAAGAAAATAAATATATATAAATAAATGGCTTTATGGTTAGAGTTGAAATCTCAGAAATCTTCACTATCACAATGTGCATACTATCTAGGTTTTATGAAAGATAAAATATTCAATCCAATTTTGAATTCTTACCTTAATTGAAGACAAGATCTTGCATAGATACTAAGCTTAAGGGAGAATGATTATAGGTGGACTTATGACCTTAGATCACTTATATTTTTGCAAAAATAGTTCGAAAACATGTCTCTCTTTCAAAATGAATTTTCAAAACACTAACATTTGTCTTCTTTCTATATGGATTTTGTGGGTGCAATCCGCTGAAAACCCTCAGGAGATAACACTCCTCCTCTAGGGTAACCTAGAGATTTAACGGCTTGTTGCACACGCTCAGTGCAATCGCGTCACCTGCGAAAGTGGTGTAATAATCCTTGTAGTATAGTTTTCTTTTCTTGTTTTGCTCGGGACGCGCAAAAGAATAAGTGTGGGGGTGTGATTAGTCTACAAATTCTGCATTATTATATCGCATTTCTCAAAGTTTTAATGAATAAATAGTCGTCTTAATCGTGTTTTGGTCTTAATTGCAGGTAGATCCAAAGTCCAAGGGCAAAGAGGGAATAAGAGCCTAATTCATCCCAATTTATGGTAATTAATCCCGCAATTACTTGGAGGCCAAGCAAAGGATTTTCTAGAACATGCATTGAATCTAGACTCCTGAGCTGTCAGACGAATATTCGGGTGAAAGTACCAGAAATAGGATATACCTGGAAGCAACTAGAATCCAGACGAACGCGTGGACGAAATCCAGAGACACGATTCCCTAGGATTGCCGCATTCCCACGGCAAAACGCGGCAATCCTAGGGAGCCACGCGTCGATTTTCGACGCGTGGCCCCGTCTCCTCTTCTGGATCCTTCTGAGCCCTATAAATAGCCCTGCAGAGAGCCAAACCGAGGGCAGTCTTCGTTTTTAGGAGTAGGTGCAGATTTTAGGAGTAGTGTAGGTGAGTGTTCTTTATTTCTTGTATTTTCTTTTCTTTGTTTTTAGATCATTGTAGTAGGGCTGAGTGATTCATAGAGAGAGAGATTGAGAGAGATTGATGTAATAGAGAGTGACACTCTATGTAAAGGTGCCTCTTTTCTCCTCTATTGTAATCTCCTTCTCCTTCTACATGATTTCTTGCTAACTTTTTCTTTTCATGGCAATCTAACTACTAACCACTAACCATCTAACCACTTACTTGATAATCCACATGAATCGGATTGCCTCTACAAGGCCTTGTTCTTGCAAGAGCCATTGATGGCCAAAGATGATGGGTTCTAACATCTAACTTGCTAACCAAGCTAACTCTCTTTTATTTTCATGCTCTTTTATTTCATGCTTGTAGTGTAATGAGTGATGCTTGTAATAGCTTGTTCTTGTTGCAATGTTTTGAATGTTATGAACCATCCATGAGCCATGTTTTGTATTGCTTCTTGAAGATAAGGATTGTGATGGCCGAGGATCAAAATTTGAGGCAACTATCTCGAAGAGGTTAGTATAGTTAGTGGAGTACTTAGTAGTTAGTAGCCATGAGTTTTCTTTTACCTTTGTTTTAGAAATCGTCCTCCAAATTCTTTTCTCATTTTTCTATCGGTGTTTTCATCGCCTTCTTAGTTTACCTTGTTCCATCTTCTTCACTTCTCTTTTCGTTTTTACATCGCCGTTTTCATTGCTCTCCTCACCTACCACATTCTTGATTTTCTTTTCTTTTCTTTTTCATTCTCTTTTTCATTCTTTCAACAAAGAAGAATTGTTAACATCTGACGTGACTAGAGACTGTTAATGCTTCTATCGCCTCCCTTCCCTGTGGATACGACCCGTTGAGCCAATGCTATAACGGAAGTATCGAGGGTATACTAAGCACATTCGAGCTTTTCATTTGATTTCACATAATACACATTTTTGAGTGCTAGTTCCACCCCGATCAACCGGCAAGCCTGCTGCAGCCCAACGGCTCTTTCCTCTTTGGTGTATTTCTGAAAATCTGTTTTCTACTTTTTTGTGCAGTAGATTTTCTTGGTCTTTTGGGGATTTATTTTGGACCATATGTACTTAATTAAATCATGTTTTAATCCCCTCCTCCCCTATAAATAGAGAGGCTTGGCCTCTTGCATTTTCACCAAGAAATACTCCTAGCTTTCAAGTTTTCAAAAGAAAAGAAAAGTTTCAAAGTTCTAAATTTCTCTAGTTCTTTCTTGAGTTTGTTTTCAGTTGTGTTTTCAAGCAAGATCCAATTTACAACTGAGTTTTTCTCACTACACTTCTAGAGCCAAAATTTCCCTCCTCATTCTATAAGGAGTTGTAAAGAGAAAGTGTTTGTAAGAAGTTTGTGATCCTTTTGGTGATCACTTGGCTACTTGTTCCTTCTTCTTGTTCTTGTGGAGATACCTCTTCGGTAGAGGCTTGTAAGTGGTGGAGTTTGGTACTCCGGTCTTCGGTAGACCTTGTAAAATCCTCGGTGGATAGTGGAAACCCTTCACGGCGGTGAAGGCGGGGAGTAGAGCGGTGGCTCGAACCTCGAAACAAATACTTTGTGTTTGCGATTGATTTTCTCTTTGCTCTCTATTGCTCTTACTTTCTTACTTGTGATATTGCTATTCTTTCATACCTTGTGATATATCTTGTGTGTATTTCATTATTGCTTCAAATTCATTTCTTGCTACATTGTCGATCATTACTCATACAATAAGATTGCAATACGCACCTCAAACTCATATCTAGAGGAATCACGAGGAAGGAGTCAGAACCCTTCACCAGGTATTCGGCTAATAGTCTTGTTTTGAGTGATCGTTGCATCATTCATTCATACTTGTTTTAAAAAGATTATTAGATTAGCATTTACACCTATTCACCCTCCCTCTAGGTGTTTTCGACAAACTGAACATAACCAATTAGAAGTTACCAAACTCAGGGTATTTACTGTTCAGAGGTGACGAACTGGACATAACAGTAAGTAAAAAGGGAGACTTGGCTATCTGTCGGTTCAGAGGTGATAAACTAGACATAACTGATTGAGAAGCCACCAAGCTCGAAATTTTGTCATTCAGAGGTGATGAACTGGACATGATGACAAAGCAAAAATGGAGACTTGGTTATCTGTTGGTTCAGAGGTGATAAACTGGACATAACCAATTGAGAAGCCACCAAGCTCGAAATTTTGTCATTCAGAGGTAATGAACTGGACATGAGGACAAAGCAAAAGGGGAGATTTGGCTATCTGTCGGTTCAGAGGTGATAAACTGGACATAACCGATTGAGAAGCCACCAAGCTCGAAATTTTATCATTCAGAGGTGATGAACTGGACTTGATGACAAAATGAAGGTGAATCCGATTTTAGGGACCCGTCTATTCAGAGGTGATATAGTGGACATGATAGACTAAGACACACTAAACTCTGAATCCGCTGCCAGAGGTAGCGCATTAACTTAGCAGCTAACCCACTAGGGACTGCAATGGTGAATTGAATCTGGGCACCCGTTGGTTCCAGAGGTAATATAGACATAACCAACTAAGAGACATCAGGCTTACAATTCGCTGTTCAGAGATATAGTCGTATTAACATGACAGCAAGAACTCCTGACCTTGATAGAGGGAAGGAGAACAAAGTTATGGACTTATCTGTTCAGAGGTGGCGAACTGGACATGACAGTTGAAGTACCATAAGAAAGGAGATCTACGTATCCGTCGGTTCAGAGGTAATATGGACATAACCGATTGGGAATTGCTAGACTCAAAGCCCTGCCATTCAGAGGTGGCGAACTGGATATAATGGCTAAGGAATAGTCCCTACTGGACTGAAAGATGAGACTTGGTTTCTGTCGGTTCAGAGGTGATAAACTGGACATAACCGATTGAGAAGCCACCAAACTCAAAATTTTATCATTCAGAAGTGATAAACTGGACATGATGACAAGGAATAGTCCTTACTAGACTGAAAGATGATTTGATTATAAATTCCGTGGGAAATTGATATCTCCTTTGGATATTTTTTGAAGAAATTATCAGAGGTGTATTGTTAACGTGACAACCAAGAAAGTCCATCGGGGACTGAGTGGGAAATAATAGACTTTGAAGAGAGTCTACTAGAGATTTGCTGGGGAGCTGAGAAATATAAATCTCATGAAAGACTATATGTCAGAGAGCTCCATGGGGATTTGTAAAGCAACTTGTCAGAGGTGTGATGTTAACTTGACAAGAATTCATTTACTATTAGAGGTGTTTGAACGTAATAGTAATTTGACTGGACCTGTCATTCTATTGAAGAAAATGACAAGCGGAGTTTATTCACCGGAGAAGTTGACCAAATTCGCAGGGATGTTAGTTTTATCCACCGGGGAGTAAGCTAGAGTCTTACTATTAGAGGTTTAATATTAACGTGATAGGTTAGACTCGTCATTTTGCAAGGAAGAAATGTATACCTTTCTATGTGATCTTACCATTCCATGGACGGGAATTGGTAAGTGATTTTGGAGAGGGAATCAAATAGGAACAGATCCCTTAGGATTTTTAGCAAATCCTCAGTTGTCAACGGATTTGATATGCCTTTACCAACTACCGTTTGAGTCGGGCTAGCCATGCTATTCCCCTCAGCATGATGAGTTGTCAAGGACTTATGTTGGGCTTAAAGGCCAACATTTCCTCTATCCTTAGCCGTTAGAGGTGTTGGATTATGTTGTTACTTTAAGTAACGCGATGCAATTCCTGGGTTCTCACTTTGTAGGTGAGTTGGGGATTAAAGAAGTAGGCACGACTTCTGTGAGATCTTGGTTCGAAGGTCTTGATCAGAGGTGTAATGTTAACTTGATCGTGAGAAGGACCCTTATCAAGGATAATACTTCTTTAGGAACTTGCCGTTGATTGACATCATGAGTAAGTCTCCGTTTGAAGTCATAAGGCTATATGCTCCATTTGAATAGACTGTTTCAATCACAAATGGTCTTTCCCATTTGGGTTGAAATTTGCCTTTAATTTTGTGCGTCATGATCATCGGTCGTCTGACGGTTAAAACCAAATCTCCTTTATGGATGATCCTTTGCTTAACCTTCTTATTGAAGGCCTTTGAGATCCGTGCTTGATACAACTCAATATGTTATTGAGCTTGTAGCCGCTTCTCATCCAGGGCTTCGAGCTCTTGGAGACGCAAGCGATCATTGTTCTCTTTTGTCATTCTAGTCATCAAGGTGACTCGTAATGACGGCATCTGGATTTCTAATGGTATGACTGCTTCGCACCCGTATACCAGGGAAAAAGGTGTATTACCTGTCGGGGTCCGAACTGTGGTTCGGTAGGCCTAAAGACATTCACTAAGCTTCTCATTTCGGTCTCGCTTATTTGGTGAAACGAATTTTTTGAGTAGCTTAATGATTATCTTATTGAAAGCTTCTGCCAAGCCATTAACGGCAGGGTTATAAACAGTTGATACCACATTCTGAATCCGGTATCTATCGCAGAACCGATAGAATACCTGGCTTGCAAATTGGGGACCGTTATCATGGATGATCTGCCTAGGGACACCAAATCGATGGATGACAAGGTGTTTGATAAAATTAATCACGTTAGAAGTTTTAACTTCCACCAGTGGTATAGCTTCTGCCCACTTTGAAAAATAATCGGTTATTGCTAAGATAAACCGGTGACCTTTTGTTGAAGAGGGCTGATTGGCCCTATGACATCGATTCCCCATGCTTCAAATGACCACGAAGCAACAGTTGGATGGAGCAACTCTTGGGGCTGATGTATGAAGTCTGCATGGATCTGGCATGCTTTACACCTTCGTGCATATTGGATGGCATCAGCTATCATGGTTGGCCAATAATATCCAAGCCTGTGCAATCGGTCCTTGAGTTTTGAACCTGGCTGATGAGCTCCGCATATGCCGTCGTGCGCTTCTTTAAGCACTTCTTGCGCTTCCGAATTAGAAAGGCAACGGATCGTCATATGAGCGACGGTAGAGTGTCTTTACTATTAGATCATAGTAAAAACGGAGAGACCTTCGTCTAATAGATGCCGCTTCTTTAGGGTCATCCAGCAGTAAACCATGCAAAGCATAGTCGATGAGGGAGAATCGCCAATCTCTCAGTTCAAGATCCGTCGAGATGCTATGGACCTCTTTGGTTCTCAACATATGTTTAGAACAAACCAGGTGTCGAGTACCCACTGTAAGGTGATACTTGGTGTCGACTGGTAAGGCTTGTTGCTAGTGTAGCCAGAGCATCGGCCTTAGTATTTTGAGATCGGGACACATGACTGATATAAAAGCCATTAAATAGATTAGCCATTTCGATGACTACGTGATGATAAGGTACCAAATCTTCGTGACGGACCTCATACTCGCCTTTAACCTAATTGACAATCAGTTTTGAATCACCATAAGATTTAAGATAGCGTACCCCCATTTCATGAGCGAGCTGAAGGCCTATAAGTAGAGCATTGCATTCTGCCACATTGTTGGAGCATGATTCTGTCAGAGAAAATGCCCTAGGAAGGACATGGTTTTGTGGTGAGATAAATGCAACCCCACACTAGCAATGATCTTGCCTTTAGGGCCTGTTCGTGACGCTTCATCGAAGAACATCTGTCATACTTCATCGTCTGAAGTTATATTAGATTCGAAGACTTCATCTGGAATGTCTTCATGAAGTTTTGAGCTTTCTGAAACCGGATGAGCAGCTAAGAACTCTGCAAGTGTCTGACCTTTAACCGCCTTCTGAGGGATAAAGAGCATGTCATGCTGAGACAAAAGGAGGACCCATTTGGCTAATCTAGAATTCAGTGATCCTGGTTTCGTCATAAGAAGACGCAAAGGATTCACTCTGAAAATGACATGTATGGTTTGGCCGACCAAATAATGTCGTATCTTCTGATAGCAAAGACAAGAGCTAAGCATTCCTTCTCAATAGGGTTATAGCGAGATTCCGCCCCTATTAGAGTCCTGCTCAGATAGTAAATAGCCTGTTCATGACCATTATCATCTTTTGAGCAAGCAGAGCACCGAGAGAATGGTCCATAGCTTTCACATAGAACAGGAATGGTTTTCCATGTGGGAGCTACTAAGACTGGAGGTTTTGTGAGATATCTTTTGATATCTTCGTAAGCTTCTTAACAGGCTTGATCCCATACAAAAGAGACACCCTTTTTCATGAGTCGGGTGAATTGTTCATAGCGGCCTGAGAGATTTGCGATGAATCTTCTGATATAAGCCAGTCTACCTTGTAGGCCCCTAAGTTTTTTGAGATTCTTAGGTGGATGCATGCTCTGAATGGCTTTGATTTTGTCAGGGTCAAGATGAATTCTCTTTGATGTAACAATGAATCTAAGAAACTTGCCACTCGAAATCCCCAAGAAGGATTTTGTCGGATTCATCTTTAGTCGATGAGCCCGCATTATGTCCAGCATCGTTCCCAAGTCACGAAGATGGTCATTCTTATCGCAGCTTTTGACGGTAATGTCGTCGACATAACATTCTACCGTCTTTCGGAGATGGTCACGGAAAATTACACTCATCGCGCATTGATGCATTCAGGTAATTTCGACACCACCTTCTTGCTCGCAAGCTTTGGAAGCGAAACACATGATGATGCCTCATTCTTCTCATCACCCCAAAGGTGATTGGCACTAGATAGTGCCTTAGCTCTAGCTTCGCGGCTAAGAACTTTGGGAGTACCCTTAGGCGCTGAAGCTGCATAAGCACCGCTATCAGTACCTAGGAACAATCCCTTAGCTCCGCTGAGAAGAGCGAACTTAATACTTGAGGAGTCAGGGAGCGAAGCACGCTGTGGTGCTTTGTTCGCCACCTTGCTGTGAAAGTGGTTAGCACTACTAGGTGCTTTAGTTCCAGCCTGGCGGCTGGGAACTCTGCACGTACCCTGAGGTACTGGCGCTGTGCTTGCTAAACCATCAGTAGCTTTGCTCGTGAGAACGAGATTGGCGCGAGGAGTTACTGCTCCTGGATTGGGCGAAGGCATAGTTACCACCCTAGCCTCGCGGCAGATAGTCTCGACGAAGCAGGCAGGCATCTTGCCTTTGTCTTCACGGGATAGGCGAGCCTGTGACATAGCTACGCCTGAAGCTTCATATGCAGCTTTCTGTTTTAGCTTCCACATCTGCTTTGGGAGGGGAGATTTAGGTTCGCAGGGAACCTGGCTAGCCTCGCGCGAGGCTGAGAGGAGTTGGGAGGAGGCTCCTTCTGGTTTCTACTCGAAACCTTGGCCATTGAGACCTTCCTATGCTTCCGTATGTGGAGCACTGGACTACCTTCAGAGAGGAGCTCTTCGAATTTTTCTTGGTCGAAATGAACGACCATGTTTTTGAAGGTAACAGGCTCAGGATTCTGACTCTCGCATTGCGACACTGTCTCCTTGTTGCACCAGAAGACTGATATCCCCAGTGGAGTCGCCATCTTGTTTTCAATTGATTTACAAAGGGAAAAACTTAAAAAAAAAAAGTGTCGAGGAGCTAAATTATAAGTAATTGAAAAGAACAATTACAAGTAGATCTCCTCTAAGATTTCTGGGGAAGTGTGCCGGTAGGAATCTGATCAGCGTGCGATCACTTTATCCCTTTGACAATGCGATCGGTTAGATGATCGAACTGCCTCCTAATAGGACTCCCTTCTCGCTTGGTTCAGGGAATCGGAGAACAGAGGATCGGTAGAGCCCTCTTACTGCTTCTCAAGCTGCCTCTGCTTGGGAATTCCTTCTCGCCTGGTTCCGAAAATCCTTGAGAGGGAGGAAGATCTTAGGGTATTAGCACCCTGAATTTATCCTTGTAGGATTAGAGAAGCAATTCTCTGAATTCTTGGAAGCGATAGAGTAGATCTCTAATTTCCTCTCTATCCTGTCCCATCTCTCCTCTCTCTCTTCGTGTCTCCTTTTTTTGTAAGCCTCTGGTAGGCTATTTATAGGGAAAACAGGGGTATAATCGCCCTAAAAATCTGAAAAAAGATTGAGTCAATCTATTTTGCATCTGGAAAGTAGCCTTGCCGCGAGGATAGAATCAGCTTCTGTGAAGTTAGGAATAGTATGTAGCGCCAATCCCTGGATTCGCTCCGCTAAATGAGGGATACTCCCTTGATCCTTTTTAGTTAATTGAAAGATCTGCCCTGATCTTCTTATCTGATTGGGAGAGTCAAAAGATCATGGCAGGCAACTGCCAAATTTGATTTAAATTAACATGATCTCATCTGGAGATTTGATTTCATCCCGAGATTTGATTAGTCAAAAATGACTATAAAGGACTCGCAGCGGAGTCATTGCGTTGAGCTCACAGCAGAGCTGGGAGAAGCTTCTGGCAAAGCTAAAAGAGAGCTCTCAACGGAGCTAGATAAACTTTGTGGCGAAGTGATTGGTAGTCAAAAGTGCATTTTTATCATCATATTTACCATCACATTGAAGCTACCAGTTACCCTTTCGCGCGGCTGCATGGTGCTTCGAGCGAAGCTACCTTTCTGCGGAGTTAACTTAGCATTTCCAGGTGAAGCTGTAAGTTAGCTTGCAGCGAGGCTATGAAGGAGCTTCTTAAGATGCTAAGCGACTTTTGGTTTTGAGATCTATCTCGTGGGCTCGTGCGAGACTAAGTGTTGAGCTAACTTAGTGTCTCTGGACCTGCTTGGGCCTTGTCACGAGCTTTCAAGGACGATCTTGGCTTATTGTCTGCTTTGCTGGATCAGTAGAGTCCAAGTTTGCTGATTCATCCCCTTGAGATGGGTGAAGAACTGGTCGTCGGCTTGTCTGCCACTTGTCTTTTGTAGATGTCAACAAGTTAGACATTGTTTAGGCCAGTTAGGAATCTTGTCTTTTTTATAGTTCAACATATACATGTTCAAATTAAAGAATTTATAAAAGAGCTTATTTAATTAGGTATATAGTTCATACGGACAATAGCCGGCCCAAAGGAAGACTATTATTTGCCCGAATTATGTACGACATCAGATACTTGATGTGGATAATGCAAGTGGGAGAACCTTGGTATGTGGTAATAGGCCCAAAGGAAGCTTGTCATACTATAGGCCCCATATTGCATTACCCTCATCAACTTGTCCGACGGCAGAACAAGAATCCAGATGCGTAAATTTGTGTGGCACATGTGTGTGCCAATGGGCCCAAAGGAAGGTTGTCATTATGGCCGGGTCATTACATATATTATATGGTCGATATAAATAACTTAAATTTTGGGACCAATCTTATAAAGGGCAGTCAGCCTAAAGGAACGTTGTTCTCTTACATAGGACCTAGATTTTAGGGTATTTATATTGGGTCAGTACAGTGTTGGCATATAGAGACATAACTTATTCTGAAAGTTTGGCCGACAGCTCTATCAGTTAAACTGGTTGCATTTTCTGAAATTCAATTTCATAGCTATTACAGTAGAATTTTAATAATGCAATGTTTATGTTAAATTGATGAGAAACTGTATGTTTATATAGTCCTATTTTTTTTCCTTCTGTTATCAGTAAATGCATCTTCAATTTCTGCAAATATCAATGGCATTCCTGTGTTGAATGATATAAACTTTCAGAAGTGGCGCGATCACGTTACTATCGTTCCTGGATTTGTGGACCTAGATTTATGCCTTAAGGACTGATGAACTCCCTGCCATTACTGATAAAAGTGAAATACACCTAGAGGGGGGGTGAATAGGTGTAATTGCTAATCTAATGATCTTTTTAAACTTAATAGAATGAGTGATGCAACGATCTCTCAAAACACGACTAAGAGCCGAATACCCCGTGAGAGGTTCTGAACTCCTTCCTCCCAATTCCCCTTAAAATGGGTTAGAGGTGCGCAATGCAACCGTGTTGTATGAGATTTGATCGATCAAGAGATGAATGAAATGCTATGATGAAATACACACAATCAACAACACAAGTAAAACAAACAAGAGAAGATTGCACAAAGAAAAGGGTTAGTTCTCAAGCAAATAATTGAAGACAATATAAAGCAAGAGAAATGTAAAGCAAGAATAACGCAAGGCAATCGCAAACACAATTGATTTGTTTCGAGGTTCGAGCCACCGCTCTAGTCCCCGCCTTCACCTCCGTGAAGGGTTTCCACTATCCACCGAGGATGCCGTACAAGTTTGGTCTACCGAAGACCCCAAGCCCTTAGCTTCACAACTTACAAAGAACTCCACCTAGGAGTTGTCTCCACAAGAACAAGGATCACAAGAACAATAGTGATCTCCTCAAGATCACAAAACTCTTTCTCAAACTCTTTTACAACACTCTCACTCTTTTTACAACTTCTCTATAGTATGAGTAAAGGACTTTTGGCTCTATGAAGTGTGGTGAGAAAACTTCAGTTGTAGAGTGATATTGGAAATCAAACACAACTGAAAAACAAACTTTAAAAGAGTTGGAAATGAAAGCTTTGAAACAATTTTTCTCTTTCTCTTGAAAACAATGAAAACCAAGGATTTTTCTAAGTGAATAACAAAGACCTATTGCCCTCTATTTATAAGGAGAGAATAGGTTAAAACTCTTTTCTTTTCACCTAATTTGACCTGCAAAAGGCCTCCAACAACTCTCTAAAACTCTGATAAAGAAGACAGAAAAAACAGATTTTCAGACTTGCCCAAAGAGGAAAGAGCCGTTGGCCAGCAGCAGGCTTGGCGGTCGACCGGTCCGGTCGACCGTCGCCTTGCTGGCAAAGAGCCGTTGGGCTCCGGTCGACTGTCCGGTCGACCGTCTCCTCAAAGGAAACACAGTTTCCTTAGAGCGGTCGACCGGGCGGTCGACCGAAACAAACCGAGAGTGGCCTGCTTACAGTCGGTCGACCGGGCCGGTCGACCGACAGACGTGCACAAACGTGCACATCCTGACACAGACGCCGGTCGACCGGGCGGTCGGCCGGTCAACCTGAAACAGGGAAAAACTGGCAGGAATTTGAAGTTTTGAAATTTTTGTGAAAAAATATTTTGAGATACTTATAACTAAGTATTATGCAAAAATAGTCTATACACATGTTTTAAACAAGATATTCAATTTGTAACAAGTTTGGATACATGTATATATAAACTTAGGCATAAAACTTAGAAACAAACATTTTTAAAACATAGAATTTTGTAAGGAAAAATGTGTGTGTGTATCCTAGAGCCAAATGTCATATACTCAAACTTTAACATTCTATTCTTACGAAGTTCTAAGGACTTCAAGGCTTCAAGAGGGGCTTTCTCCACTTGATCTTCAATTTTGCATCTCGAGCCCAATTTGAGTTATCTTGAGTCCAAGTCACCTTCCTTTAGGGAAGAAAACACCTATGCAAGATAGAAAACCTGAAACACACTTAAATAACAAGTAATATTAGTACAAATAACTAATATGTTTTGTAATCATCAAAACACACTAAAGACGGGTGATTGTAACCTTGGGCCAACAATCTCCCCCTTTTTGATGATGACAAAACATATAAGTTATTTAAACAAATAAAGGAAGAAGAGCTTGAAAAGCTCCCCCTCAAACAATGCTATGTAAAAAATAACTATGAGTGAGATACATGAAGCATTGAAAACACAATATTTTTGTCAAAAACTTAAATACCAATTGAAATCAAACTTAATCTTATATACCATTGAAATCAAACTTAATCTTATATACCAATTAAACTTATACTTTTTCTCTTAAACTTATAGTTTTAATCTTTTTCTCCCAAAACTTAAGTAAATAAACAAAACTCAAACTATAAGCAAACTTATTTCTTTTTCTCCCCCTTTTTGTCATACATCAAAAAGGGTTAAAATCAAAACAAACAAAACACCAAAATAGAAATATTTTTAAGAATCTATCACGCAAACATTCAACTCGCCACAAATAAATGAAAATCTAGTATAATCTAGAGGTTTAGTAAAAATATCGGCAAGTTGAAAATCGGTAGAAACATAATCAATATCAATATCACTTTTCTCATAATGATCTCGAAGAAAGTGATACCTAATGTCAATGTGTTTGGTTTTACTATGTTGATTTGCATTCTTTGTCATGTGAAGAGTACTAGTATTATCACAAAATATTTTAACATGATCAAAGTGTAAATCATAGTCAAGGAGAGTATGTTTCATCCAAAGAACTTGTGCACAACAAGCTCCGGCTGCAACATACTCCGCCTCGGCGGTTGAAAGGGCTACCGAATTTTGCTTTTTGGAAGACCAAGATACAAGACAATTACCTAAGAATTGACATGTTCCACTTATGCTCTTCCTATCTACCCTACAACCTGCATAGTCGGCATCCGAAAAACTCGTCATTGAAAATTGGCCGGTTTTCGGATACCACAAACCCATTTCAATAGTGCCCTTTAGGTATCTAATTATGCGTTTAACCGCAATTATGTGAGACTCTTTAGGACAAGATTGAAAACGTGCACAAAGACAAACAGAAAACATAATATCCGGCCTACTAGCCGTCAAATAAAGCAAGCTACCTATCATGCTACGATATAATTTAATGTCTACACTTTTACCTTGTTCATCTTTGTCAAGCTTTGTAGTTGTTGCCATGGGAGTTTTGCTTACTTTAGATTCTTCAAGCCCAAACCTCTTGATTAGTTCCTTTGTGTACTTGGCTTGATTGATGAAGATCCCATCCTTCCTTTGCTTGATTTGGAGTCCAAGGAAATAGTTGAGTTCCCCCATCATAGACATTTCGAATTCATCCTTCATGCATGACTCAAGCTTGGCAAAGAGATTCATTAGTAGAACCAAAAATAATATCATCTACATAAATTTGCACAATAAGAATATCATTTTCTACATGTTTTGTAAACAAGGTTGTATCAATTTTACCTTTCTTAAACCATTTGAAATCAAAAATGAAGAAAGTCTTTCATACCAAGCCCTAGGGGCTTGTTTTAAACCATAAAGAGCTTTATCTAATTTAAAAACAAAATCCGGATGTGTAGGATCAACAAACCCGGGGGGTTGTTTAACATACACTTCCTCTTCAATAAAACCATTTAGAAAAGCACTTTTAACATCCATTTGAAACAATTTAAAATCTTTATATGAGGCAAATGCTAGTATCATCCGTACGGCTTCAAGCCGTGCTACGGGTGCAAAGGTTTCTTCAAAATCGATTCCTTTGATTTGAGTGTAACCTTGGGCATTCCTAACAACGTTACCCGATTCATCCAACTTGTTCTTAAAGATCCACTTAGTACCAATTGTTGGTCTATCGTGGGGCCTAGGAACAAGGTGCCAAACTTGGTTGCGCTCAAATTGATTGAGTTCCTCTTGCATAGCTAACAACCAATATGAATCGGCCTCGGCTTCGAGGACGTTCTTGGGTTCAACATGAGAAATAAATGCATAATGTCCACAATAGTCATGAAGTTTAGAGCGAGTTGTTACCCCTTTTGATACATCACCTATGACGAGGTCCTTGGGATGATGTGGATTGTATCTCCAATCCTTTGGAAGTTGTTGAGTGGGCTCTTCTCCATTTGTTTGATCTTCATTTCCTTGAGCCTCTTGTATTTTAGCTTCACTTCCTTCATCATCCTTTGGCTTGTCTCCCATAGTAGGTGTATCCTCCAAGGTCACTTTCTCCAAGCCTTCATGCAAAGCATCTATTTCTACAACATTCTTAACAAACAAGTTAGATTCCTCAAACTTAACATGTATAGATTCCTCAATAGTCAATTATGACCTATTGAAGACTCTATAAGCCTTACTAGTAGTAGAATAACCCACAAATATAGCCTCATAAGATTTAGGATCAAATTTTCCTAAATTATCTTTTGTATTTAAAACAAAACATTTGCATCCAAAAACCTTGAAATATGAAACATTTGGTTTTCTAGAAAAGTACATTTCAAAAGAGGTTTTTGTAGTATTTTACACAAGAAAACACGATTTGATATATAGCATGATGTATTAACGGCCTCGGCCCACAAATAATGTGGTAGACCGTATTCACTAAGCATTGTCCTAGCCATCTCTTGCAAAGTTCGATTTTTCCGTTCAACTACTCCATTTTGTTGTGGAGTTCTAGGACAAGATAGTTCATGCTTTATTCCGTGTTCTTCACAAAAAGTGGTAAAGGGTTGGTTAATGAATTCACCTCCTCTATCACTTCTTATTCTTAAATCGAAACATCTTTTTCTTTTTCAACTCTTTTCTTAAAAGTTTGGAAATACGAAAATGCTTGATTTTTATGCTCAAGAAAGAAAACCCAAGTAAAACGTGAAAAATCATCAACTAAAACAAATGCAAATCTATTCCCACTTAGACTTTTGGTTTGTGTAGGGCCAAATAAATCCATGTGGATTAACTCCAAAGGACGTGATGTCATGATATCCTTAATTGACTTGAAAGAAGACTTAGTTTGTTTCCCAAATTGACATGTGTCACAAACTTGGTCTTTTTCAAAATTCAAACAAGGAATACCTTTCACCATTTCCTTTGTGTTAAGCCTAGATATGTGGTCAAAAGAAATGTGGCCTAATCTTCTATGCCACAACCAAGAGTCGTCATCGAGGGCTTTTAAACATGTTATATTACAAGACATATTTAACATATCTATCATATAAACATTACTTTCACGAAAACCAGAAAACACACAAGCATTAGAAATTCTATCAATTACTTTACAAACAACATTATCAAAAACTACATCAAAACCTTTATCACATAATTGACTAACACTCCAGAGATTATGCTTGAGGCCGTCAACTAAAACTATATTCTCAATTAAAGGGGATGTGCCAAGTTTTACATTACCAATACCGATGATTTTACCCTTGGCGTCATCTCCGAAGGTGACGGTGCCACCTTCATGGTATCTTGATAGGGTTGCAAAGTTGTTGATATCCCAAGTCATGTGCCTTGAGCAACCACTATCAAGATACCACAATCCTCTACGTCGTTGGGCTTTGGAAGGTACCTATATCATTTAACAAAGTTGTTGACTTTGGTACCCAAACTTTCTTGGGTCCTTGAAAGTTAGTGTTTCGAACCCAAACATTATGAAAAGATGCACTTAGTCTATCATAGCAAAAATTGGCTAAGTGTCCTTTCCGCCCACAATGTGAACATGAGAACACTCTTCCATACATGAATGCATGATGAGTGTGTGAAGTGTGAGCATGCTTTGGGGGTTTGCCACGATGTAAAGGTTGTGTGGTATGAATATGAGCATGAGCATGGTGAACATTTTTCTTAGGGGCTTGTTTCTTAGGAAACATGGCCTCTATCTTCTTCTTATCAAACTCACTACACTTTTTCAAAACAATACCTAAAGAATCTATTCTTTCCTTAAGCATGGTAATCTCATTAGCATCAACAAATGGGGACTTGCCTTTACAAGAAGTCTTATATTTATCAAATTCATTTTTAGTGGAAACCAAAGTAGAATGCAAGTCATTATTTTCTTTAGAAAGATTTACAACTTGAAGACTAAGAGATTCATTTTCCTTTTTCATCTTTAAATACTTTTTCTTTAAGAAGTCATAATTGTGAGACAATTCTACAAAGGCTTCTCCTAACTCATCCATGGAAAGATCTTCATCAAATGAAGGGGAAGGGGTTACCTTGCTTGTGCTTTCATTTGCCATGAAGCACATGTTGGCGGTATCAATCTCCTCCTCGGATTCGCTCTCGGAATCCCATGTAGCTTTCATTGCCTTCTTCTTGTGAGGCTTCTTTGAGGTGGAGGGCTTCACTTTATCCGGACACTCCGCCACTATGTGTCCCGGTCTTTGACAATTGAAGCATATGATCTTTCTTTCTTCTTTGCCTCCTTGTTATCTCCTTCTACCTTGGAATTTCGCCTTGTTGTACATCCTCCGGACATTCTTGACAAAAAGTGAGAGCTCTTCGTCATCTTCTTCTTCATCGTCTTCGTCGGAGTGTGTGGATTGGCTTTTGAAGGCTATAGTCTTCTTCTTGGAAGGAGCCATGTCCTCCCTCACTTTCCTCTCCATCTCATGGGTTTTGAGGTTCCCAATGAGACCAATTAGCTCCATCTCCTCCTTGTCATTGAGTTCCTTCAAGGTTGTTGCTTTTACTTCCCATGAAGGAGGAAGAGCCCGGATGATCTTTCTTACTCTTTGATCGTTATCAATATCATCACCTAGAGAAGAAAGTCCATTAGTAATCTTTGTAAATCTTGTAACCATATCATCTATGGTTTCATTTTCTTGCATGCAAAAATTTTCATATTGGGACCGAAGAAGGTCAATCTTAGCCCTCTTCACTTGTGAGGTCCCTTCATGTGTAACTAGTAAATGTGTCCAAATTTCATATGCGGACTTGCAATGAATAACTCTAGCTATGTCATCATCATTAAGGGCTTGAAGTAGTGCATAGTGAGCCCTAGCATTGGAATCAAATTCTTTGGTCTCTATTTCGGACCAAGTGGATTCATCACCGGGGGGTGCACTAAAGGGTTTGGTCACTGCCTTTGCAACTCGACTACCTAGAGATTGCAAGAAAACGGTCATCTTAACCTTCCATATGGGAAAGTTAAGTCCATCAAACTTAGGGGGTGTCTTAATACCATCGGCCATCTTTACTAAGTGAGAATGAATGAAATGATTAGCAATATTAGGATCTTTCTAGGGTTGTTAAGCCAAGAGCCTAGTAACCAAGCTCTGATACCAATTGAAATACACCTAGAGGGGGGGTGAATAGGTATAATTGCTAATCTAATGATCTTTTTAAACTTAATAGAATGAGTGATGCAACGATATCTCAAAACACGACTAAGAGCCGAATACCCCGTGAGAGGTTCTGAACTCCTTCCTCCCAATTCCCCTTAAAATGGGTTAGAGGTGCGCAATGCAACCATGTTGTATGAGATTTGATCGATCAAGAGATGAATGAAATGCTATTATGAAATACACACAATCAACAACACAAGTAAAACAAACAAGAGAAGATTGCACAAAGAAAAGGGTTAGTTCTCAAGCAAATAATTGAAGACAATATAAAGCAAGAGAAATGTAAAGAAAGAATAACGCAAGGCAATCGCAAACACAATTGATTTGTTTCGAGGTTCGAGCCACCGCTCTAGTCCCCGCCTTCACCTCCGTGAAGGGTTTCCACTATCCACCGAGGATGCCGTACAAGTTTGGTCTACCGAAGACCCCAAGCCCTTAGCTTCACAACTTACAAAGAACTCCACCTAGGAGTTGTCTCCACAAGAATAAGGATCACAAGAACAATAGTGATTTTCTCAAGATCACAAAACTCTTTCTCAAACTCTTTTACAACACTCTCACTCTTTTTACAACTTCTCTATAGTATGAGTAAAGGACTTTTGGCTCTATGAAGTGTGGTGAGAAAACTTCAGTTGTAGAGTGATATTGGAAATCAAACACAACTGAAAAACAAACTTTAAAAGAGTTGGAAATGAAAGCTTTGAAACAATTTTTCTCTTTCTCTTGAAAATAATGAAAACCAAGGATTTTTCTAATTGAATAACAAAGACCTATTGCCCTCTATTTATAAGGAGAGAATAGGTTAAAACTCTTTTCTTTTCACCTAATTTGACCTGCAAAAGGCCTCCAACAACTCTCTAAAACTCTGATAAAGAAGACAGAAAAAACAGATTTTCAGACTTGCCCAAAGAGGAAAGAGCCGTTGGCCAGCAGCAGGCTTGGCGGTCGACCGGTCCGGTCGACCGTCGCCTTGCTGGCAAAGAGCCGTTGGGCTCCGGTCGACAGTCCGGTCGACCGTCTCCTCAAAGGAAACACAGTTTCCTTAGAGCGGTCGACCGGGCGGTCGACCGAAACAAACCGAGAGTGGCCTGCTTACAGTCGGTTGACCGGGCCGGTCGACCGACAGACGTGCACAAACGTGTACGTCCTGACACAGGCGCCGGTCGACCGGGCGGTCGGCCGGTCAACCTGAAACAGGGAAAAACTGGCAGGAATTTGAAGTTTTGGAATTTTTGTGAAAAAATATTTTGAGATACTTATAACTAAGTATTATGCAAAAATAGTCTATACACATGTTTTAAACAAGATATTCAATTTGTAACAAGTTTGGATACATGTATATATAAACTTAAGCATAAAACTTAGAAACAAACATTTTTAAAACATAGAATTTTGTAAGGAAAAATATGTGTGTGTGTATCCTAGAGCCAAATGTCATATACTCAAACTTTAACATTCTATTCTTACAAAGTTCTAAGGACTTCAAGGCTTCAAGAGGGGCTTTCTCCACTTGATCTTCAATTTTGCATCTTGAGCCCAATTTGAGTTATCTTGAGTCCAAGTCACCTTCCTTTAGGGAAGAAAACACCTATGCAAGATAGAAAACCTGAAACACACTTAAACAACAAGTAATATTAGTACAAATAACTAATATGTTTTGTAATCATCAAAACACACTAAAGACGGGTGATTGTAACCTTGGGCCAACAAAAAGTACAGTAGAAGAAAAGGCAAATTATGAAAAGTGAGAGAGGTCTAATAGAATATTTCTTATGGTCATGAAGCACACTATTCTTATGACTATTAGGGACGATATGCCTGATAAGGTTAATGCTAAGAGTTTCCTAGCTGAAGTAGCAGACCGATTTACTAATCGGATGAAGTTGAGGCTAGCACGCATCTTAGCAAGCTAGTAAATATGTGCTACAATGGTAAAGAAAATATAAGGGAGTACATTATGAAAATGGTCAATCTTATTTCAAAACTAAAGGCACTGAAATTGAAACTCTCTGAAGAGATTCTAGTGCACTTCATTTTGATTTTTCTTCCTCCACAATATGATCCTTTTAAGATTAATTATAATGCTCAAAGGAAAAGTGGAGTCTCACTGAGCTCATAAGTCACTGTGTTCAGGAAGAGGAAAGGTTGAAACAAGAAAAGACTAAAAGTGCTCACTTAACATTTTAGGATAACACCACTAATAAGAAAAGGAAGAAGAGTGAAATTAAAGGGAGAAACACAGACACTACTACAGCAGCTGATCCGACTGTGGCAAAAGTCCAAGAGAAGAAGTCTAAGGTTATTGCATACTTTTTCTATAAGAAAGTATGCCACATCAAGCAGGATTGCATAAAGTACCAGAAGTGGCTAATCAAAAAGGGTATGTCTCATGCTTATGTTTGTTCTGAAATTAATCTAGCTTTAGTTCCACCACACACTTGGTGTATAGATACCGATATGACTATTCACATATACAATTCATTGCAGGACTTCCAAACCCAAAGGAGGCCTAGTCAGGCTGAGAGATACATATAAATGGGCGATGAAGATAAACCTGCAGTTGAAGCTATTGGAGTTTGTAGGCTGAGATTAGATTCTAGTTTTATTTTAGATTTAGATAAGACTTTATATGTACCGTATTTTAGGCGGAATCTTATTTCAATTTCATTGTTAGACAGATCTGATTTTACTGTCACTATTGATAATGAAATAGTTAGTTTTTTTTTTCTAAATCTAAAGTTGTTGGTACTAGAATCTTTATTGATGGCTTATATAAATTGAATCTCCATGCTTCATATTCTAAATCTTTATATGTGAATAATCTAGGTACTAAGCGAACATTAATTAAAGAAAACTCCTACAGTCTATGGCATCAGTGTTTAGGACACATCTCAAAAGAGAAAATCCAAAGACTTGTGTCTAGTGGAGCTATAGGTCCTTTAGATTACTCTGACTTAGGAGAATGTACAGATTGTATAAAGGAAAAATAAACAAACATTAGAAAGTTTGGTGCTAGACGGAGTTCATGAGTCTTAGATTTGGTGTATACAGACATTTGTGGCTCATTCGCTACAACTTCTGGGAATGGTCACAAATACTTCATCACTTTCACGGACGATTACGTTATGAGTACCTATACTTGATTCATGAGAAATCCCAAATACTAGACATGTTTAAAATCTATAGCTGAAGTTGAAAATCAACAGAATAGAAAGATTAAGCTGTGAGATCTGACCGCGGTGGTGAGTACTATGGCAGATACAATGGATCAGGTAGATGTCCAGGGCCTTTTGCCAATTTTCTGAAAGGGTGTGGTATTGTAGCCCAGTACACTATGCCAGGGACACCTCGTCAAAATAGTATTGCTAAGAGACGAAACCGCACACTAAAGGACATGGTTAGGAGTATGATAGCTTACACTACTCTATCAGGGTCATTATGGAGTGAAGCCTTAAAGACGGCAATCTACCTTCTAAATAGAGTAACTAGCAAAACAGTAAATAAAACCCCATATGAGTTATGGACTGGGAAATCTTTCTAGCATTCAGCATCTTCATGTTTGGGGTTGTCCAGCGGAAGCTCGGCCATATATACCACATGAGAAGAAGTTGGACTCAAGGATAGTTAGCTGTTTCTTCGTATGGTATCCTGAGAGGTGTAGAGACTTTAGGTTTTATTGTCCTTCCACTAAGAACATAATAGAGACGGATAATGCTAAATTTATTGAGAAAATTCAGAACAGTGGGAGTCAATTACATGAGGATTTCACATTTGAGGAAGAACAAATTATTATACCTATGATAACTGTTTCAAATGATGAAGTAATTGTTCTAGCTCAGCATGAAAATACTGTTGTACCCTTACAAGATACAAATATAGCTCATCCTGAAGTAGATCTGCTGATGAGGTAGAACCTGAAAATTCTCAACCACAAGTGCCTAAGAGATCAACTAGGAAGAGGAGATTAGCCATTTAAATGACTATATATTTTATTTCCAAGAGCATGAGTTTCACATAGGGTTAGGGGATGACCTCACATCCTTGAATGAGCCCAAACTCAGTATTCACTCCACTAAATGATCAAATGCCATGAATGATAAGTTAAAATCCATGAAGGACAATGATATTTGAGATTTAGTAGAGTTGCCTAAAGGTAAGGTTGTCAATGGGTATTCAAAACCAAGCGGGATTCGAAAGGCAGTGTCGAAAGATATAAGGCACGTATTGTCGCAAAAGGATTCACTCAAAGAGAGGTCATTACTATAAGAAGACTTTCTCCCCAGTTTTCATGAAGAATTCTTTTAAGATTATCATGACACAATGGCTCACTTTGACCTGGAGTTACACTAAATGGATGTTAAGACAGTCTTTCTTAATGGTGACATTGAGGAAGAAATTTATATGGTGCAACCAGATAGTTTTGAAGTTAAAAATTTACAACATTTGGTTTGCAAATTAAAAAAATTCATTTATGTTTTAAAGCAAGCATCACATCAATGGTATTTGAAATTTGATCAAGTAATATACGATTTTGATTTTAAGAAAAATATAGCTGATCAATGTATTTACCACAAATTTAAATGGAGTAAATTTATATTTCTTGTGCTATATGTGGATAACATTCTATTAGCAAGTAACGATATAGATCTACTTGAACCAAGAGTTTTCTCTCAAAGAATTTTAAGATGAAAGATCTTGGAGACGCTTCTTTTGTGATAGGCATCCAGATTCAATATGATAGGACACGTAGAATATTAGGTTTATCATAAAAAGCCTATATCAATAAGGTGTTGGATAGATATGGCATGAAGAATTCTCTCTTTAGGTGATACGCCCGTCACTAAGGGAGATAAATTGAGTCTACTCCAATGTCCCAAAAACGATCTACAGAAAGAGTAAATGAAAGACATTCCATGTGCATCGGCAGTTGAAAGTTTGATGTATGCTCAAGTTTGTACCTGTCTAGACATAGCGTATTCTGTTGAAAAACTTGGCAGATACCTGTGCAATTTTGGGATTGATCACTGGAAGGCTGCCGAGAAGATAATGTGATATCTACAAAGAACAAAGGACTATACACTTACCTACAGGAAATATGATCAGTTTTAGCTTGTTAGATACACAGATTCAGATTTTCTTAGATGTATCGACGGTAGAAAATCCACTTCAGGTTATGTCCTCCAAATGGCAGGAGGAGCAATTTCTTTGTTAAGCAGACATTTGTTGCTTCATCTACGATGGAAGCAGAGTTCGTTGCTTATTATGAAGTTTTGAATCAAGCTATATGGCTCAGGAATTTTTTTTTCGGGCTTCAGCTAGTGGATTTAGTCGAAAGGGTATTACAGGTATACTGTGACAATAGAGCTGCAGAGCTCTACTACAAAAGTGACAAGAGTTCAGCATGG
The DNA here is from genome assembly GCA_038442645.1 of Agave tequilana. Taxonomy (NCBI): domain Eukaryota; kingdom Viridiplantae; phylum Streptophyta; class Magnoliopsida; order Asparagales; family Asparagaceae; genus Agave; species Agave tequilana. The sequence continues at coordinate 34,000 of JAVJIF010013565.1, read as the reverse complement.
TCGAGACACATCGACATTAAGTTTCTTGTCGTTAAAGATAGAGTTAAGAATAACATTGTTGTCTGTTGACAATATTCGTACTAGTCTTAATATTACGGATCCACTCACTAAAAGGTTGCCGCCTAAAGTGTTCTTGGAGCATGTTGCTCATATGGGGATGGCTAGTCCTAATGATATCCTGATTTAGTGGGAGTGGATAATTTTATGTAACAGATATTATTTCTAAGTCCACTTTATGTATATTTTTTTTATTCCGATTATAAAATGATAACTGCTTTCTTTAAATTTCTTTTGAATTTATTCCGCGCGTTTGAGTTTGTTAGCAGTTAGACTCATTGGAGTCATAAAGTTAGACTTGTTGGAGTCATAAAGTTAGACTCGTCGGAGTCATAAAGTGGAAACATTTGGAATTGTATTTTATTTGATCAGAAGACATTTTCATGACACATGTCCACATTTGATTTATGTCATTAAGAGTTCTAAAATTTGTGATCTGGAAGATCCTACCTCGATTATACGAAGGTAATGACCACCATGTTCGGTGGCGAGATACTTAATGGACCAGATTGTTTTAAAAACGTATTTTGTTGGCGGTTGAAGTTTTGACGTTATAAAGTTATGCATAATATTTATTCTGTATGACTTATTATGTTTTAAAGTCTAATTTAATTTGGGCCTATTCAAGTCAATTGGATATTTGCACCCGCCCACTGTAAGCTATGTTGTTTGACCCAATAAAGAATTAATCGAACCTAAATGGTTTGAGACTAGACACGTTTTCAATTACACTTAGCCATTAGTGTATTTAAATTAAATGTGGGACTCATCTACACGTGTGAAACTCGTGTTATAAATCAAGAGCCTAGATCTATGATGAGTTTAACTAGAGTTCCTTGATGTTATATATATCTTGGGTAAGGTTCCCTCTCCTCCACAATGACCTAATCTCTCTCTTGGAGGCCTCTCGTCTCTAAGGATAAAGAAGAGAACTTGATGACTGGAGAGAAAAATCCTCTCCCTCAACTCCGACGTCCTCGAAATCGTGCAGCCTTCGACATCTCTTTGTGATGGAATCAGTTATGCCTAAAACCCTCCTTTTTTATCATGATAAATAGGTTATGCATGTATGAGATCTTGTATGTAATTAAATTAGATCTAACACCATCCATATCACATTGCACAATATCAACCATATAACATCAACCATTCATATCAGATTGTAAAACATCAACAATATAATATCAATCATCCATACCAGATTGCAAAATATCAACCATATAACATCAAACATCCATATCAGATAGTACAATCATCCCAAGTTTCAATGAAAGAAATACACAATTTACCACAAGTCTAACACATCTAATTCTTTACATAGTTTACCACAAGTCTAACACAAGTAACACTTCCAACTGTTTATAACATCCAACTGATTCAAGCTGGTGGAATACCTGCTTACACCTCTTCTTCTCCTTTGCCTTACTTTTGTATAAGACATAAAAAAATTTGAAATTAGATGTTGTGATAACACATATTGAGATGAGACTGAAATGAGATGTTGTTATAACACATTTAAAAGAAAAAAGACTCACATGCGGGATGAATCTCCCTTGTTCATTGGTTATTCCACCAGCTTTTTCACTCTTTGCTGGGATAATAACTGAAGAGCAGCCCACTCTCTTTCAAAACTTGATAGGAATCCAACTTTCCCTCTGACTCTCCCCCGCCTCAATATTGTTGTATTTCCTGTGCCCTTATTCTTTGCTGTACTTGTTATCTCTGAGATGGTCTTTATCTTCCTCCCCTCACTTTCTATACCAACTCTCCCTTCTATAGGACCACTCCCACCTCCCTGGGTAATAGCACCCCTTGGAGGAGTTGAACTCTCAGCTCCTCTTTTAGGTTTCTTGGCAGAGCTTTCCTTGAAGTACTTGAGCTCTCATCAGTTTTTTTAATATACCTTTTTTGACATTGGAATCCTCATAATTGGAGTTGATGTGCCCCCATCACCTTTCTTTTCAGTAGATGTCCCTGCTTAAGCAAATAGAAAAAGTTAACCAAGGTTGTTATATAAACGAGAAATAAACATATGAGTTTATTATGTCACCTCCTTGTTTCCTAGTGGTTCATTTATGTACAGGATTGTAAGATTTTACTTGTAAAGCATTTTATCTCTATCCCATGAGACATGTATTCTCCATGTATAATGTTCAGTAACACAAATAGCAGTGACCCTAGCTTTTCCATTTTTTTGTAGTCATGTAATCATATCACTTTCTAAGAGAGCCATACTTGAGAGCCTCCTTGAACTGAATCTGATCTACAAACTCCAAGCCTACTCTAAACTCAGGGTTTGCAACTCCTTGCTCTCATCAAATTGTGGATATTTGGCATCTCTTACGCTAACACCGTCTGAATCAGAAGATTCTGATAGGCTTCTTAGCACTAACTATCAGAATACTTGCTTTCAACATCAGGTAACCTCTCATCACACTCTTGAATGTTCTCTTCTAAGACAATTTCATCTGAAATCAATAAAACACAAAAAAATAAAATTCAAACAAATTTAGAGAAGAGACATGTAACTTCCAAGCACTAGACAAGACACTCACAAATGAAGTTAAGTAGTACTCTGAAAATAACCACTTAAAGTTTGATTGCTTGAGCCTCCATCAACTTTCTCATTCTCACGTGTGGCTGCCTCTGAGTCTATATCTTGATTCTTGTGTACTTTCAGTTTGCATCTTTCTCTATTTTTAAACATCTGAGCAATGGTAGTTTCATCATAATCATCTCCGTCTGAGAAGTTATCCTATCAGGGTCTCCAAACGCACTCAATTCACTATCATTATCATCTCTATGATCATTGTCTTCTTCTTCTGGTTCCCAATCACTATCAGAATCACCCCCAATACTTTCTCTAATATGCCTAGCCACTGCTTCTTCAAACTTATCTTCACCTTCTTCTGTTTCTTCACCATCACTGCCATTTAATTCATCTTCAGCTGGCTGGTCAACTGCTTCAGAATTGACCTTCTCAGCATCTTCAGTTGTATCCACATTCACATTCTCTTTTCCACTTGGGCCTACACCACATGCAGTCTGATCTGTTTCTTCTACAGTTGGAACTGCTTCAGAGGTGACATTATCAATATCTACATTTTCTATCAAATTAACTGGTTCATCTACTAAGTGCTCTATGTAAATACGTACCTCTTCTCTTTTTCTGCAGTTATCAATTAACAATTTGATGCTACTGTCATCTTATACCCAAATCAGCCCATTATCTAAATCCTTCCCGGGAACCTTATAAAAAATCTTAAATCCCCCACCAAACCCTAGCTTTCAGATAACATCCTCAAGATCAAACTAGCCAAAAAAAATAAGAGTCGACATTAGCTAGAACATTCATTGTTCCACCTGTGTACCTCATTTTGGGATCACACATAAATACACCATCATGATGCATTTCTATGTCAAAGATAATCTCAGTCATCTTAACATGCACTGAGATGAAATGTTATTAAAGTACTGATACAATTAGTACTTTAACCATAGTCCCACATATAATTAACTGTTAGAAACATAATTAAGATACTGTTAGAATTAAAAATAGTCATCCAACACAACATGAATTCCAACAAAAAAAATCAAAGAACTCTAACAGTTCATACAGTTCCTTAGATGTATAAAAAGATTGTAATTTTATAAAGAATTGTGCACTTTCAGGTTACTTTGTCAAAAATAGTGGTCGTACATGTAACACCCTGAAATTCTAAATCTTGATTTAATACTTGTTAAAAGGGACAAACTGATTATCTGAGATGATGACCAAATTAAGCGAAGTGTAACAATGGATGTTTAGAAACCCCGTAAAAGAAAAAAAATTTGAAAGTGGGAAATATGAGTATTCGACATATATACATATGTTCCTATCTATGTTTGTTATGTATATGTAAAACCTTATGAACATGGTCATTTTTCTATGAATACTTGCACATATATATTTGTACTTTTCAATATATTGTTCATACATTTATGTGTGTAATAAAGTGGCATGTGAGTACATTGTGTAAATACAAGAAAATGAAGCACATACCAAAATAAATAAATAAATAAAAATACAACCATGAGAATTATTTTATTATTTTTAGAGTTAGTGGAGAAAGTAGGTATGCATGGCATGAGTAGATGGAGGGCTAAGATTAGCCTTGAAGTGTGTGTGTATAGGTGACAAGATGAGGGAAGAGAGAGGTTGTGATATATGTAATACATGTTTATGTGGGGGGGTTTGTGTAAATGGGGAGACAATTAATCCCTCATTCATCTCCTTCCATCTCTCATTTTTCAACTTAAGAAACCCATGAAAAGAATCTCAAATACAACCTCTCTAAATCTCTTTCCAACCTTCAATCATTTTTTTTAATCTCACTCTCTCCCTCTTCTTCCCCTCCCTCTCTTCTTTGGAACAGGGAGCACCCAGCCACACCCGGTGGCCGGCGGCGGCCGCCGGCGGCGGCCGGTGGTGGAGCGGCGGCCGGGCCTGTGGTGGAGCGGCGGCAAGTGGGAGCAACGACTATAGCGAGGAGGAACAAGAAGGTGAGGGAGATTCTATCTTGATTAACCTAACTTCAATTTTCTCCAATTTAGAAAATTTTAATCATGTTATGATCCACCTCCAATAATTAATTTGTATTGCTTTGGAACTCTTATAATCAAGAATCAGTTGAGGGGGATTTCTCTTGATCCATGTTCTTCAATAGTTCTTACAATTTCTTAAGTAGATGCTTGTTATAAGAAAAAAAGGGTAGATCTTTTATTCTTTGAGATTAAGAAGTGAATGGGGTTAAAATGATGATGGATCAAGCTTGTAGGTAGGATTATAAATGTTCAAGTCCCTAGTTTGATTATGATTTTGAATTGGGTGGAAATGTTAAAGAACAAATCATGAATTCCACAAATTTTAGCACTCTTGAAATGGGGCATAAAGCTGTCAAACACTGTAATCTGTAAATATTAGTTCAGTTCGTTAGCATTTTAAGAACAATGGGTATCATGTAATATACCGTTGGAAAGATAATCGAATATACTTTACAACGGATTTTGCGATGTCCCAATTGAGGGTCTGTGCTGAAAATTATCGTCAAAATACGACAGGCTAGTCAAGATTCCTGAGTTGCAGAATTTTCTTTTATGATTGAGGAGTTTCTGAATTTTCTTTTACTATTTAACTCAATTATAAATGTCATTTAATAAACTATTAGAAAGATATAGTGTCTCTAAGCACATGAATTTAAACCCGCGTTAGTTGGACATTAGGAATCCTTTGAGAAACAAAAGAAAGTATAAATCATGTCGGAAATTAGTTTCCTCCCTATGAATTACCATTTAAGTGGGGGGCCTAAGAGAATTTTAAGAATAAATAAAGAGGCATGTTGAGTTAAGTATAGAACTGAATACGCTTCCATAATGAATGTTGATGTTCCATAAATATTATGTGCACAAGTATAGGTCCTCTCGTCGAGGTTCATGTATAACGCTTTGTATTTCAAATATTCAAGTATTCAGAATCGAAATTATAGAAACCTTGTAGGATTTGAGACGATCTTCACACTTAATACATGTGCAAATATCATCATTTTTCAGTATTGTTGTATATACCTCGAAACATCAAAATCGATAATTTTTGGACTTCTTATAAGGACACAACTTCTGGGATTGTTATTCACACAGTAACTTGATCCTGATACTGGCCTTCATCGTGGAAACATGTATACCATCTAGGTCGTTACGAGTCATCCTTATATTGGTCCTTTAATGTTCTTGAGAGTGCAAAAATTTTGAGCCTTCATCAGTTATGCATTACCTTACGGTTCCTCTTCGTAGACATTATTAAGTTATACATTGAACTTTCATAATTATCTCTTGTGAGTGGAGAATATTGCAAACATAGGCGTTCCTTTCATGTGATTTTTATGCTGGATTCTTTTCTTAGTAACTTAATTTGATTCCTTGAGGGTGATCTAGTGTAAAAGGGTTCACGATATAACTAGTCACACTGATCCTCCATCAACAGAGCTTTAGTACTTGATGAAATATATGAAGCACTTTTATGGATGAAGAAAAACTTGATGATATATTCTTTTCTTCTAGTTAAGACTCCAGCAACCCTCTGGGGCTAAGGAAGTTAGAAATAAAATACCATTATATAATTATCCACTGATATCATTTGAGTGTAATTAAAAACAAAGTAAAGACTTCTTCTCTTACGATCATATTATCTTTGTTAAGTTCATTGGGCGTGGAAGGTTTGAAACAAATTTAATTCTTGAGCATAGTGATATGAGTAATCCCAATCTTATTTCTAATCCTTGAATCTAATAATATGTGGTTTAAGTTGACCGAACAAACTCTGATAAATGCTTTAATGTTGGGTTTGAAGCAAGTGATTTATGATAACATGACTAACTTTAAAATCTGGACACATTTAACTTTCGTTGTCTGCAAGAGTCAGATTTTGGATTTAGCTTTCATTTCTTCTATATCAGAGTTGTCCACACATCTCTTGGTATGTAGTTTCTTACTCTCATTGAGAACTCGTTACCCTTAGATGCTCCCTTAAGTAATTGTGTGACAAATTAGTTAAGAAGTGAACTAGTCCTTTGTTGTAATTAACCTTCTACTCTTCCGAGTGGTCAGTTGTCTCAATATCTAGATTGGCAAACTTTATTTAATTAAAGTTGATTTTTTCCTCTTTCCTTTCAGTTTCTTTTGGTTTTAATGATAATGTCTAGTGTTAGGATGTGTTCTAAACTTCAAGTCTAGTTACACTAAGGATTTGGTGAGAGAGCTGAAAGTCATATCCTTATGGAGTATGAATAGAAGTAAGGTTAGAAAGGAACCTTGATATAATCGAATGGCACCCGTAGAAATTAATGTATGATAATTACATATAAAAATTTAATGGTTGATGTTACTTAAGAGTCGACTTCTGAAAAACTTACAATTAACAAGTATGTTAAGATTTGGATGAATAGTCGATTTCGGACATCAAATGTCGAGCATATAAAAAGAGGAAGTATATATAACTAAAGGGCATCATCGTGTAGCCTAAGAAGTGTTCTTGGAATATTAGTTATTATTCGGAGTTGATCTTTGCTTTTTAATTTTGGTTATAGTTGCATGTGTGTGTATGTGTATTCACACACATGAGTAGTAGTTATTCATAATCGTAATAGAAGATTTAACATTGATAACGTGAATAAGAACCTGACTAGTATAATTAAGATGAGTAGATCACTACAGTGTCAATTGATATATACATGTGCATGATATACCGAACCACATGAAATTTTTGAAAGTAAAATTAAAATATTGATTGATGGTTTGTACTATGCATGAACTGGTTGTTATATGTGGGCATACGCATTTCCAACTGTTGCATTCATTTATGTATCGGATGAAGGGGCCGGGCGGGAGCCGGTAGGAGGGGGAAGACGGTGTTATTATTACTTTTATATATATATATATATATATATATATATATATATATATATATATATATATATATATATATATATATTGGAGGAAGGGGCCGGGCGGGAGCCAGTAGGAGGGGGAAGACGGTCTTATGTATGTGTATATATACTTATATATATATATTGGAGGAAGGGGCCGGGCGAGAGCCGGTAGGAGGGGAAGACGGTGTTATTGTTACATTAATATATATATGTATATATTGGAGGAAGGGGCCGGGCGGAAGCCGGTAAGAGGGGGAAGACGGAGAATCTCACATCTCATTTGTGATTGAGTAAGCATATGAATAATATGTGATGTGTATATCACTAAGCATGAAATTTGAATATTGTGTGGTGTAGTATGATTATGTGTGATCGTATTATCCATATGGAGAAACTATACTTAGATGATATGGGGTGATATTGTGATGTTGCATCACTAAGGCATATACTTATCCCCATGAAACTTTGATTATGATTGGTTGTACTTCATGTATGAGATATGAGTTATGTGATGATATGTGTTAAAAGTACTTAAAGCAGAATCATGCATAAGTTATAATAACTGAGAGAGTATCTTATTGAATTTCTAAACCAAGTAATCTGCAGCAGAAAAACTAAAGAAAGTTAAAGAGAATCGATTCTAGAGAAGTCAGACCGTCACATAGATTATATGGATCTTTGTGTTAATTATTCATTATAAGATATTGCTCTCTCCTCGTTTCATTTGTTCTTCTATACTTGCTAAAATTGTTGAAGAAAAACATGCTCCCTATTTGTATTTTCCTTCCTTGATACATTTTGATTCTCTCTTACTGAGCTGTCGAGCTCACTCCCTCCCAGTTTTATGTTTCAGGTCACAGTATGTCAGAAGACCAGCTTCAGATTTAGGCGTTTGTTAAGAATTTTACTATTAATGATTGTTTTGGGTTGTAATTTAGTTCCTGTTGAAATCCTACTCGATGTATACGGATACCTTATGTAAGTTTTGGGAGATGAATATGTATGAAGTAAATTAGATTATGATTATGGTAATGTGTTAGAGTTATAGTTAGATCTGTTTATGTTGTGGATGCTGAAAGGAGTACTCTCGGGCATATATTTCTTTTATCTCATATAAGTAGGCGATGTCAGGCCGAAATTATTATTTGGAGAATAAGTAGGCCGTGGTGAGCCGGGATATTATTATGATTGCATGGGCGATTGTTGACTTTGATCTACATGTTTGAATTGAGAATAAGTGGGCTATTGTTAGTCAAAATTATTGTAAATTGAAATGTATATTTGGGCATGTCAGTATTTACAAAGGGAGTGCTGCCGAAATTTTAAGAATTTGGAGATGATTACGATAATCTATCAGTTTAAAAGAATATTTTTGTTATTTGGAATTTATGAAATCTGGGACCGTTACAGTTGGTATCAGAGCACAGGATATAGAATGAGGATAAACTTGGAATGAATAGTAGAAAGGGGATTGGATTGATAAGGCTGATTGTCATGATTGATATGCATGATTATGCTTTGTATGTATGTGAAAATATTATTTGATATGGTTGGTTTAAGGGGGGTAGGAGTTCTTACGTGTATGACTAATCCTGAAGCGCGGGATATTTGGTCACTGCCTTATGTTCAGATTATGGTACCCACATGCCATAATTCGGATGTGTTCGGCTGAGGGTGTGGGCCCTCGGTACGAGGTGCTAGTGGCATGGGACACTGGGGTAAGGAAATGATTAAAATATCAAGCGAGTTAAGATTAAGTCGGATCGTAAGAATATAGTGTAGAAAGTTGATCAAGAAATAACAAATTCTCGATGGTGAAAAAAAAATCTGAAGAAGATAATGAATTTTCGAGGTGAATGACTGCAAAGCAGATTGCATAAAGAAAGATTTTGTGATATGTCAGAGAAATGTGAGACGTTTATACTTACTATACTTACTTCTTCAGGTACTAAGTTTCGAGGACGAAACTGTTGTAAGGGGGGTAGAACTGTAACACCTTAAAATTCTAAATCTTGATTTAATACTTGTTAAAAGGGACAAACTGATTATCTGAGATGATGACCAAATTAAGCGAAGTGTAACAATGGATGTTTAGAAATCCCGTAACAGAAAAAAATTTAAAAGTGGGAAATATGAGTATTCGACATATATACATATGTTCCTATCTATGTTTGTCATGTATATGTAAAACCTTATGAACATGATCATTTTTCTATGAATACTTGCACATATATATTTTGTACTTTTCAATATATTGTTCATACATTTATGTGTGTAATAAAGTGGCATGTGAGTACATTGTGTAAATACAAGAAAATGAAGCACATATCAAAATAAATAAATAAATAAAAATAAAAATAAAAATACAACCATGAGAATTATTTTATTATTTTTAGAGTTAGTGGAGAAAGTAGGTGTACATGGCATGAGTAGATGGAGGGCTAAGATTAACCTTGAAGTGTGTGTGTATAGGTGGCAAGATGAGGGAAGAGAGAGGTTGTGGATATATGTAATACATGTTTATGTAGGGGGTTTGTGTAAATGGGGAGACAATTAATCCTCATTCATCTCCTTCCATCTCTCATTTTTCAACCTAAGAAACCCATGAAAAGAATCTCAAATACAACCTCTCTAAATCTCTTTCCAACCTTCAATCATTTTTTTTAATCTCACTCTCTCCCTCTTCTCCCCCTCCCTCTCTTCTTTGGAACCGAGAGCACCGGCCACACCCGGGTGGCGGCGGCCGGCGGTGGCGGCCGGCGGTGGAGCGGCAGCCGGGCCGGTGGTGGAGCGGCGGCAAGTGAGAGCAACGACTATAGCAAGGAGGAACAAGAAGGTGAGGGAGATTCTATCTTGATTAAACCTAACTTCAATTTTCTCCAATTTAGAAAATTTTAATCATGTTATGATCCACCTCCAATAATTAATTTGTATTGCTTTGGAACTCTTATAATCAAGAATCAGTTGAGGGGGATTTCTCTTGATCCATGTTCTTCAATAGTTCTTACAATTTCTTAAGTAGATGCTTGTTACAAGAAAAAAAGGGTAGATCTTTTATTCTTTGAGATTAAGAAGTGAATGGGGTTAAAATGATGATGAATCAAGCTTGTAGGTAGAATTATAAATATTCAAGTCCCTAGTTTGATTATGATTCTGAATTGGGTGAAAATGTTAAAGAACAAATCATGAATTCCATAAATTTTAGCACTCTTGAAATGGGGCATAAAACTGTCAAACACTATAATCTGTAAATATTAGTTCAGTTCGTTTGCATTTTAAGAACAATGGGTATCATGTAATATACCATTGGAAAGATAATCAAATCTACTTTCCAACGGATTTTGCGGTGTCCTAATTGAGGGTCTGTGCTGAAAATTATCGTCAAAATACGACAGGCTAGTTAAGATTCCTGAGTTGCAGAATTTTCTTTTATGATTGAGGAGTTTCTGAATTTTCTTTTACTAGTTAACTCAATTATAAATGCCATTTAATAAACTATTAGAAAGATATAGTGTCTCTAAGCACATGAATTTAAACCCGCGTTAGTTGGACATTAGGAATCCTTTGAGAAACAAAAGAAAGTATAAATCATGTCGGAAATTAGTTTCCTCCCTATGAATTACCATTTAAGTGGGGGGCCTAAGAGAATTTTAAGAATAAATAAAGAGGCATGTTGAGTTAAGTATAGAACTGAATACGCTTCCATAATGAATGTTGATGTTCCATAAATATTATGTGCACAAGTATAGGTCCTCTCGTCGAGGTTCATGTATAACGCTTTGTATTTCAAATATTCAAGTATTCAGAATCGAAATTATAGAAACCTTGTAGGATTTGAGACGATCTTCACACTTAATACATGTGCAAATATCATCATTTCTCAGTATTGTTGTATATACCTCGAAACATCAAAATCGATAATTTTTGGACTTCTTATAAGGACACAACTTCTGGGATTGTTATTCACACAGTAACTTGATCCTGATACTGGCCTTCATCGTGGAAACATGTATACCATCTAGGTCGTTACGAGTCATCCTTATATTGGTCCTTTAATGTTCTTGAGAGCGCAAAAATTTTGAGCCTTCATCAGTTACGCATTACCTTACGGTTCCTCTTCGTAGACATTATTAAGTTATACATTGAACTTTCATAATTATCTCTTGTGAGTGGAGAATATTGCAAACATAGGCGTTCCTTTCATGTGATTTTTATGCTGGATTCTTTCCTTAGTAACTCAATTTGATTCCTTGAGGGTGATCTAGTGTAAAAGGGTTCACGATATAACTAGTCACACTGATCCTCCATTAACAGAGCTTAAGTACTTGATGAATATATGAAGCACTTTTATGGATGAAGAAAAACTTGAGGATATATTCTTTTCTTCTACTTAAGACTCCAGCACCCCTCTGGGGCTAAGGAAGTTAGAAATAAAATACCAAAATATAATTATCCACTGATATCATTTGAGTGTAATTAAAAACAAAGTAAGGACTTCTTCTCTTACGATCATATTATCTTTGTTAAGTTCATTGGGCGTGGAAGGTTTGAAACAAATTTAATTCTTGAGCATAGTGATATGAGTAATCCCAACCTTATTTCTAATCCTTGAATCTAATAATATGTGGTTTAAGTTGACCGAACAAACTCTGATAAATGCTTTTATGTTGGGTTTGAAGCAAGTGATTTATGATAACATGACTAACTTTAAAATCTGGACACATTTAACTTTCGTTGTCTGCAAGAGTCAGATTTTGGATTTAGCTTTCATTTCTTCTATATCAGAGTTGTCCACACATCTCTTGGTATGTAATTTCTTACTCTCATTGAGAACTCGTACCCTTAGATGCTCCCTTGAGTAATTGTGTGACAAATTAGTTAAGAAGTGAACTAGTCCTTTGATGTAATTAACCTTCTACTCTTCTGAGTGGTCAGTTGTCTCAATATCTAGATTGGCAAACTTTATTTAATTAAAGTTGATTTTTCCCTCTTTCCTTTCAGTTTCTTTTGGTTTTAATGATAATGTCTAGTGTTAAGATGCGTTCTAAACTTCAAGTCTAGTTACACTAAGGATTTAGTGAGAGAGCTGAAAGTCATATCCTTATGGAGTATGAATAGAAGTAAGGTTAGAAAGGAACCTTGATATAATCGAATGGCACCCGTAGAAATTAATGTATGATAATTACATATAAAATTTAATGGTTGATGTTACTTAAGAGTCGACTTCTGAAAAACTTACAATTAACAAGTATGTTAAGATTGGATGAATCGTCGATTTCGGACATCAAATGTCGAGCATATAAAAAGAGGAAGTATATGTAACTAAAGGGCATCATCGTGTAGCCTAAGAAGTGTTCTTGGAATATTAGTTATTATTCGGAGTTGATCTTTGCTTTTTAATTTTGGTTATAGGTGCATGTGTGTGTATGTGTATTCACACACATGAGTAGTAGTTATTCATAATCGTAATAGAAGATTTAACATTGATAACGTGAATAAGAACCTGACTAGTATAATTAAGATGAGTAGATCACTACAGTGTCAATTGATATATACATGTGCATGATATACCGAACCACATGAAATTTTTGAAAGTAAAATCGATAAGCGCGGAGGTAAAATTAAAATATTGATTGATGTTTTGTACTATGCATGAACTGGTTGTTATATGTGGGCATACGCATTTCCAACTGTTACATTCATTTATGTATCGGAGGAAGTGGCCGGGCGGGAGCCGGTAGGAGGGGGAAGACGGTGTTATTATTACTTTTATATATATATATATATATATATATATATATATATATATATATATATATATATATATATATTGGAGGAAGGGGCCGGGCGGGAGCCGGTAGGAGGGGGAAGACGGTGTATTGTTACTCTTATGTATGTGTATATATACTTATATATATATTGGAGGAAGGGGCCGTGCGGGAGCCGGTAGGAAGGGGAAGACGGTGTTATTGTTACATTAATATATATGTATATATTGGAGGAAGGGGCCGGGCGGGAGCCGGTAGGAGGGGGAAGATGGAGAATCTCACATCTCATTTGTGAATGAGTAAGCATATGAATAATATGTGATGTGCATATCACTAAGCATGATATTTGAATATTGTGTAGTGTAGTATGATTATGTGTGATCGTATTATCCATATGGAGAAACTATACTTAGATGATATGGGGTGATATTGTGATGTTGCATCACCAAGGCATATACTTATCCCCATGAAACTTTGATTATGATTGGTTATACTTCATGTATGAGATATGAGTTATGTGATGATATGTGTTAAAAGTACTTAAAGCAGAATCATGCATAAGTTATAATAACTGAGAGAGTATCTTATTGAATTTCTAGACCAAGTAATCTGCAGCAGAAAAACTAAAGAAAGTTAAATAGAATCGATTCTAGAGAAGTCAGACCGTCACATAGATTATATGATCTTTGTGTTAATTATTCATTATAAGATATTGCTCTCTCCTCATTTCATTTGTTCATCTATACTTGCTAAAATTGTTGAAGAAAAACATGCTCCCTATTTGTATTTTCCTTCTTTGATACACTTTGATTCTCTCTCACTGAGATGTCGAGCTCACTTCCTCTCAGTTTTATGTTTCAGGTCGCAGTATCTCAGAAGACCAGCTTCAGATTTAGGCGTTTGTTAAGAATTTTTCTATTAATGATTGTGTTGGGTTGTAATTTAGTTCCCGTTGAAATCCTACTCGATGTATACTGATACCTTATGTAAGTTTTGGGAGATGAATATGTATAAAGTAAATTAGATTGTGATTATGGTAATGTGTTAGAGTTATAGTTAGATCTGTTTATGTTGTGGATGATGAGAGGAGTACTCTCGGGCATATATTTCTTTTGTTTCATATAAGTAGGCGATGTCAAGCCGAAATTATTATTTGGAGAATAAGCAGGCCGTGATGAGCCGAGATATTATTATGATTGCATGGGCGATTATTGACTTTGATCTACATATTTGAATTGAGAATAAGTGAGCTATTGTTGGTCAAAATTATTGTAAATTGAAATGTATATTTGGGCATGTCAGTATTTACAAAGGGAGTGCTGCCGAAATTTTAAGAATTTGGAGATGATTACGATAATCTATCAGTTTAAAAGAATATTTTTGTTATTTAGAATTTATAAAATCTGGGACCGTTACAGTACACAACATGCGTTCCAACAAAAAATCAAACTTTTACTCAAAAAGATTAAACTTTGTTAAAATGGTGGTCCTACACAACATAAATACCAACAAAACATTCAAATTTTAACTTAAAAATAGATAACTTTGTTACATATATAGTGCTAAACAATATAAATTAGAGTTAAATTACATTTCAAGTACCTGAGACCCAAATAGCCTTCACTTTCGTACCTAACAGCCTCTGGTCTTCTGGAGATTCACACAATCGATCAACATAAAGTGGATCTTACTAGGTGCGAAATTGAGAGAGAATGAGAGGGGAGATCGAGATCTCGATTAGGGTTCAAGTATGAAGGCGAGAGATAAGAAAAGGGGTGATCGAGATCGGAAATGGGGAAACTGTAGAAAGTAATTGGGGGAAAGAAAATTACTGAGGGAAAAGTGACTTTTGTAAACACGTGCAATGCACATGAGCTTACGATCGTTAGCTACTCTAGCAGCGTTTCAAAGACAGGGGGTCCTAACTGCTAATAAACGAGTTTGGGGATATTTAGTGCTTATGTGTCTATAGCACATGGGTGTAAATTCATTAACCCCTTTTTTTAAAGTAGAACTTGACATGTTTGTGCATTTAATTCATACTTGTAATTTTATATTGCTATTTTATACTCTTTTTTAATTAATGAGTTGCTTGAAATTGTTGGAATCTCAGCAACAGAGAACATCTACACCAGAAAATAGTCACCAATAGCATGGACGAGCAAACAAAAGAAAGAAAGCGAGAACACACGAATTTAACGAGGTTCAACATCGCCTACATCTTCAGGGCAGAAGGGAAGAGAGATCTTATTATATCAATCACGTACCTGATAATTTTTCTTAATACAATAGCAGGGGCAATTCCCCTTTTTATATAGGCAGAGAATTCTTAAAGAAAAGAAAAACAACAGATCCAAATTCGGATCAGAAATGAACGTTGTATCTCTTTAGAAAACTGTCAGCCGCACGTCCTGGTCAACCGGCGCCTTCTGCGGTCGATCGGCCGGTCAACCGTTTTTTTCCAGTAGCTCCTGACAGTCATGCCAGTCGACCGGGCAATCAACCGATGTCTTCTGCTGCAAATGCCTCTTTTGTGCGGTCGACCGCCACAACTTCTTGTGCACGTTTGTGCATGGCCGATTGATCATCCCTCTCTCTTCAACTAGGAATAGGACTTCTTCATGTACCTTTGAACTCCGATCTCTGCACACTCTTTTCCAATGAGTTAAAAAACACTACTAATAGGATTTTACACTCTCTTCCCATAGAAATATCAATTAGGATCTCGTGCACTATAGAGCAGATATATTGAACTGTAATACAGTTCGCACAGTGAGGCCTTTTAATAGTCTTTTAATGGCTGCTTGATGGGGTGCATATGTAATAAACAGTAACATTGCTACTGAGACCTGACCTAGTGATAAAGCAAGAGATTCCGTTATGTGAGGTCTTAAATTCAAGATTAGCCTACAATTTTTTTTTAATACAGCGTATACGAAAAGAAATATTAAAAATTGAAATACACATACACACTGCTTAAACTCCTATTTCGATTTGCTTAAAGCTAATTGGAATTGTTTTTTTAAACTTCCTTTTATTCTCTTAAGGTAGTATTTATTGATCGAAGGAACTACGAGATTTGTACAGGTGTACTTGATTGCATCAAATTTGTTAATGATTTCTTTTCCTTCCTTATGTTCTCTTAATCTAAGGGTTTACCGATTGGATGAGTTATAAGATTTGAACACGAGCGCTTGATGGCCGCATTAAAATTTGTTAATGACTTGTTTTTTTTCTTTTCAGAGGAAACAATTTTGGAAAATATATCATGTACGCAAGTTCAAACCAAGTTGAAGAAAATATTTGCTAGTTAGATGCAAAGTGGTACTTGAAACATCAGATCCATAATACATCGTGACCAGTGATAAAATGTCGCTCAAGAGCGGACTCACATACAGTCCAGTATGGGTGTCCGCCAGCACTGAATTTTATAAAATAATAGGATAGTCCATACAGTTTATAATTTTTTATATAATATCTTCTTTTTAGATTATTTTCACTAGCATAAATGTACTATTGAGCTTTAACTCAAGTGATAATTTATAAATGCAAGTCATTAGAGGTCACAAGTTTAACTCTTGGTGGATGCAACGTTATCTTTTACTTTTTTCACTCTTGTCGTATTATATTTACGGTTACACTAAAATTCTTATTATATTTATGCTCACACTAAAAAAATATTTTGCGTGTGACGTTGATGTCAATTTATATAGGAGTTGCTATTGAAATCTGATTTAAGGGGTGTTTGTTTCGTCGTAAAAGTCGTAAAAGTCTAAAAGTCCGTAATTCGTAAATGACTTACAACCCAATTACAACTACAGCGTTTGTTTGGATCGCAATTCGTAAAAGACTTACGCAACTCAACTACCACTCACTTGCAACTCAATTACCACTCACTTACAACCCAGTTATAGTTAATTTTGTGGTCATTCAAATTTGTATTATTTTTATATTAATATTAATTTTTTTTAATATTTAACATTTTTAGTATTTATTTGCAATATTAAAACTTTTTAAATCACCAAATAGTTTATTTTATGGTCAACTTTTTCACTTACGACTTACACATTATGGCAACCAAACACCGTAAAATACAATACACTTTCTCACTTACAACTTTATATTACCAATCAAATACTCTAAAACTTACATGTATATAACTCATTTACAGCTGTAAAAGACTTTACCAATTATGACTTACGACTTACAGTCAATCATGACAACCAAACAGACCCCTAATAGTTAGAAAGCTAGAGTTTGTTTTGCCGGAGATCCATGTCAAACTAAGCTACCATCGTACGCTCAAAAAGAAAGCATGAACGCGCAAAACGTTGCCTAAGCGAAATAAGAGCAGGGACCAAAGATAAAATACTCACAATCATGGTTTCCTTCTCGCCTCCCTTTCCTCCATCAGTAAGTAATACTAAAAATTATAGGGGGCGGCAAAGTCCAATGATACCCACCGGCATCCTTCGAGCTGAGCCGGAGACAGGATCACAAGATGAATAATGAAATGTGAGGGGGTGACACATTGATTTGATTGGATCTCGCTGGCAACTTTACTCCCATTGGTAATCGTTAAAGTGTTGTACAGTGCCAAAAAACCTCCCCCAATCCTTTGTTCATGGCCTGTGCCCAGTGCCGATATCTGCAGGGCCAGTGAGTATTGACTCTGTGACCAATCACAAGTCAGCAAGTTCTGCCTTCTCTCTCTCTCTCTGTGTCGTCACAAGTCAGCAAGTTTCTCTCTCTCTCTCTCTCTCTCTCTCTCTCTCTCTCAATTTCTGCAGTACTAGGTGAAGGCCAACAAGCAGTCACCATCGTGCAGAAAAAGAGAAAAGCTAGAGATACCCATAATTGACGCATGTAATAGCTGTAATCAACCAAGCTTTATCTCGGTCACAAATAGCTGTCCCCATAATTTTATATCCTTTTCGCTCAATATTTCTCAACAGACCCCAATCAACTCCATGACTGCCCCCCATTAGGAGTTGGACCCCCGCAGTTCAAAGCTTGAGGCTGTCGCTAGTCTTTTGTTTTTTTGCCTATATAAGCCCCTGTAGCCTCTCCTCTCTTCTCTCAACTCGCTCAACCCAACCTCCTTTTCTCTCCACTTTCTTTCTCATGGCTTGCTCAAATTTTGTGGTGGTGGTACTCTGTTGTTTCCTTGGGCTGGCCTCAGTGGCCATTGCTGCTGCACCAAGGAAGCCAATAGATGTCCCTTTTCAGAAGAACTATGTGCCCACTTGGTCCTTTGACCACATAAAGTACTTCAATGGTGGCAATGAGATCCAACTCTACTTGGACAAATACACAGGTAATATACTCATCATTTCTACATCATCTAATGAATCCACACCAACATTGCTCATTGCTTATTGCTGAGTGTATCCTTTTTTTTTTCATTTTAGGGACTGGGTTTCAATCCAAAGGCTCTTACTTGTTTGGCCACTTCAGCATGCAAATAAAGATGGTGCCAGGGGACTCTGCTGGCACTGTCACTGCATTCTATGTCAGTCTCATTGATTTTGTCTTTCAATAGATATATCATCTTAATTTGTGCTCATCTCATCTTGATTCTCCTTGTGTGATTGTGTATTGTTGCAGCTCTCATCTCAGAACTCAGAGCATGATGAGATAGACTTCGAGTTCTTGGGCAACAGAACAGGGCAGCCCTACATCCTGCAGACCAATGTGTTCACTGGTGGCAAAGGGAACAGAGAGCAGAGAATCTACCTTTGGTTTGATCCAACCAAGGACTACCACTCCTACTCTGTTCTCTGGAACATGTATCAGATTGTGTAAGCTCCTCTCTCTCTCTCTCTCTCTCTCTCTCACACACACACACACACACACATATTTTAATGCTTTATTCTAAGAATTAAGTTAACAGTCATAGTCTCTACTCAAATCTGAAAGCAGCAGCAGCAGCAGCAGCAGCAGATTCTTTGAGGAACCCAAAAAGAGAGCATGTGAACTATAACACTACAAAGCTGTGATCAACTTGTTTAAAGAGCAAATCACATGTTTTGGGGACAAAATTAGCACCGGTCCCAAAGTCATCACTTTTTTTTTTACCGTCTGAAAAGGTTTGAAGTTTGCAGTGACTGAATCAATCAGTCACTGCCACCTGGGTCCTAACCATTTGCAGATATCATGCAGGTGGCTGTAGAATCTAATATAAAGTATTACAGACTATATTGTTCTTTTATTATGCCGTTAATTTGCACCATTGCTGTCAACTGTCCCATTTCTGATTTAAGCAGAAGCATTTTTATGCAGAAAGTTAGATTCTGATTTCAAATTTAACTGTACTAGTAAAATCAAAGCTATGGGCCATGAACCATAAGCTTGCAAGTTGCAATGGAACACAAGCACTAACTGTTTGATTTGAATATTTGAATGAATGAAACAAACACAAAACAGTTTCTTTGTGGATGACGTCCCGATCCGAGTGTTCAAGAACAGCAAGGACTTGGGCGTGAGGTTCCCCTTCAACCAGCCCATGAAGATCTATTCCAGCCTGTGGAACGCCGACGACTGGGCCACGAGGGGCGGGCTGGAGAAGACGAACTGGGCCAACGCCCCGTTCGTGGCCTCGTACAGGGGCTTCCACATCGACGGGTGCGAGGCGTCGGCGGAGGCCAAGTTCTGCGCCACCCAGGGGAGGCGGTGGTGGGATCAGAAGGAGTTCCAGGACCTGGACGGGATGCAGTACCGGAGACTGAGCTGGGTCCGGCAGAAGTACACCATCTACAACTACTGCACCGACCGGGCTCGGATTCCGATAATGCCGCCGGAGTGCAAGAGGGACAGAGATGCATAATAAGCTGCTGCGGCTGCTTCTGCAACTTTGCCATGCATTGTGATATGTGGTACTGTTAAAAGTTAACACATATTCCAGAAGTTTATATCAATGACATACTGAAGTATTTGTATTTGTATTTGTATTTTTGATTGGAAAGTGGATACGAACATGATTAAATACCACATCCAAATTGTTTGTTCACGATAAAATTCCATGTGCCATCTCATTCTCCCCTGATACTAAGCTTTTCGAGCTCATTGACCTGTTCACGAAAATAGAATGCATAATTAGCTCATCATACGTGCATGATATATAGAGCTATCAAATGAATAGGGGTACAAGGGTATCTTTTTAATTTTTTATTTTTGTTCTTTTATCTTTTTTTTTCTTTTTTCTTTGGGAAAGGCCTTAGCCAGAGTCGTTAATGTTAAAGAGAGGTTTGTTATATCCAAATTCATCACGCTTTGACATAGTGACGTCTAGATATATTTCGGACATAAATAAACTTTTAAAATCGTAATCTTGTATAAATTTATGAATATGATTTTACTTCTTATTATTATGAATTAGTTTCTGTGTTCTGTTGACAATTAAAGTTTTGTTTGTAAAGTTTGATGTAAATGATATCCTGTGTCTCTTTGTATGTTTGGTAACTTTGATTTGAGTCATTTAGCAATGTTCGAAATTTGATAAATAGTTTTGTCGGATAAGATCAAGTGGACCAATTTAAATTTGGATCGGATATGGGTTTGCAATATTGACCGATTTATTGAAATGGGTCAAGATGTCAACCATAATCAGGTCGACCCAATCTGGACCTAGTCTGACCTGATTTGCCAACCCTTATTACTTATTAGGATCCACCCTAAACAACAAACTCAATTAAATCTGTACTGCAATCTAGGGGTGTCAACCGAGTCAGGTTTTACGCAAACCCAGCCCAACCGAACTCAAAATTATCGGGTATGGGTTTACATTTATGAAAATTCAAATGGATTTGAGTTTTAAAATTTTAAGGTTTTTACTTATGCACCGATTTTGGATATCACACTCTAACCCACCCAAGCTCAACCCGAATCCAGACCAGAGCTCAAAATTAATGCTAGCCATTCATTTAAGAATGGACGGTTAAGATCAATAACATGATGAGATAGATGATTCATCATCTCCAAACTTATGAAACAACTTAATAGAATGCAGGAGGCTATGGGAAGCATTTAAGTTGTATTTTGCTTCTAACTTATGTGTCTTTACTTCTAACATGTGTTAGCCTTATGTTTGCATACTTCATATGATTACTCTCTACTTGGGTCATAAAGCTTATAACTTATAAATGGGTTGGTGGTTTTGATAATGATGCTATATAGTTTTGGGTTGTAAGATTTCTCTCTATTTTTATTCACTTAGCAATACTCTTCAATTTAAATACCATATCATCTTTTTACTGTTTGTTGACTAATCAAGTAAGAGCGAGCAATGATGAGAACAAGAGAATAGAATGGAAAACTTGATAAATGATACTATGCATGCCACCAATACTGGCTTGTGACAAAATAAATCATGTCATTTTGAGCCCAAATGATCTTTTAATTTCTTTGTTATTTCATTTTAAATAGGAGCTGATTGATCCCAAATGCAAAACAACAATATATGTGGCTTTTCTTTTTTTTATAAAGATGTACATAAAGTTGTAATCACATTTGTGATGTTTGAATGTTTATATGAATTATATTATATTGAATGACAATATGATATGAGTTTAATAATTTATCTATGTTGATAGATAAAATAATAATAATCTTTCTTGTTGCTAATTATAATGACCCGCTCATACTTGATTCTACCCGAAATACCCGATCCGCCCCAAACCCACGGGTAGGATTTGAGTTGAGTACTTTCTTTACCCATTGGGTTTCGGATGGGTTAATTGAGGGATTTAAATTTCAGATTTGGGTATAGAATTGCTTCCAAACTCATCCAACCCGACCCATTGACAACCCCACTACAATCTAACCTTTTCTGCAGAGCTTATTTCAAACGTATGGGACGAACCCATCAATTTTTATTTACTGCAACTGACAGCTACTAACTTGACTTTTGTCTGGGTTCTTGAAATCTTGAAGACAGCAAGAGCACACAAGAAATAGTGCTCCATGGGAGCCAGGTTGAGATGTCTCTCCATTTTCACTTTCCCACAAGCTTTTCGGTCGCTTTTCCTTGAAAACCTCAGCTGCAAGGACCAGAAGGAAAGGAACTGGCATTAACAAATTAATTAATCACTAGAAAAGCACGATTAAGGAAAATCGTAAGAAATAGCAGGCGACTGACCTTTTTGTTTCACGGTCATGGTGGGTTGCATTTGTAAGATATTTCATGATTCGATCCATATCCTATTTCCTATCCCATATTATAACACACGTGCAATTTATATTAGTCTATATATTAGTTGTATCTAATAGGTACACTAAGTTGTAAAGATCGGTGAGACCTAATACTACTCTCTAATTAGGGTCAGGGGCATTATAGGAAGGCCACTAATTAAAGCATTTTATATAGAGAGGAGGTCCCTTTCTGTAGCCAACCATTATTCTCCACCTATAGGAGGTTAGGTTTAGCAGAGAGAAGGCTCTCCATCTCGTTCTCTAAAGCGATGATCTAGATCGAGGTATAGTTCATCATCCTTTGAAAAAGTATGTTTTTAAAACCCCATCTCAAGATCTATTATACATGATATTGATATCTATGCATAGAGGCAATTGATCTTGTTTTATTCTTGTTAAAACTAACATCATCTTCCATGCAACTGCGCGCTTACCAAAATATTTTAAGTTAAAGTGGAGACTAACACGGTAATGTTCGAAGTTTTTCTGGCTCAAAAGATGACACAATTGTCAAAACACTACAAGATGTTAGAATTACGTTGAGTGCTCTTAAACATGTAATACATTTTTAGTCATATATTTTTCAAGTAATACTTAACTTGTAACTAATTTGAATACTAAGTTGCAATAAGTTATCATGATGCTTCATATTGACATATGAGAATGAGATGCAATGAGGTCCAAGCCTTTCAGTCGTTAGGATGGTGATCCCCAAGTGTGTGTTATGAGCACATATAAAGATACGTGTAGTACGTGACCGTTTTGAATTGTCTGACACGAGTCACTTGAGAGATAAAAATTAAATCGTTACATAACCTCTTTGACATGATGATATTGTTGCTTTTGATTTGTAATTTAAGTGTGATTTGATGTGACGATAAATCTTTGTATCTAATAAGATTAAGAAACTTGAATTGTTGGGCTACTTGAAATTAAGAAAGAAATTAATAGATATCTATATGGAATTTGGCATGCTCATATTAAGGTGAACAGGGTAACAGCAGCAATATAAAAAATTCTAATATAAATGTGAAGATAAAGTGTGAAGATAAAGTGTGATACGCATTTTTTACTTTGTTATGAATAAGAATTAGAAAAAGACATACACAAGATCAATATTACAAATAATGCTAGTAGGGGTGGCAATTGGGTCGGGTCGGG
Organism: Agave tequilana; assembly: GCA_038442645.1. Classification (NCBI taxonomy): domain Eukaryota; kingdom Viridiplantae; phylum Streptophyta; class Magnoliopsida; order Asparagales; family Asparagaceae; genus Agave; species Agave tequilana. Next base: position 10,362 of record JAVJIF010013565.1, on the reverse strand, counting down.
TCGACCCGACCCATTTACTGCTCGACCCGTATAATAATCGGGTCGGGTCGACCTGACCCGATTATTATACGGGTCGAAAATTTAGACCCAGACCCGACCCACACTTAATCGGGTCGACCCGACCCGACCCGTTTGACCCGTTTAACTTTGGGGAGCAGGCTTGACCTGGACCAATTGATACCTATGCCTTCAAGAATATAAAAATATAAATGCAAAAAAAAAATATTATAGATTAATAATACCTTATAAGGTCTTTAACTAAGTTAATTCTGGGGTATTAGCATGCACTCGTTCTTTTGTTTATATAGAGATATTCCTTGTATCTTGGTGATGTATGACGCTCTAGTGTACAGTATTGGAAAAAGACGACACACTTTTAACAGCGGTTTAGTCTGTAACCGTCTTGTAATAAAAAGCGGTGAAAATTTTAATGTTTTGAAAATTTTACAAATTACCCTAAAACATATTAGGGCGGTTCTCTTCAGAACCGCCTTAATATAACGGCCTGAGCTTGGACCTACTAGGGCGGTTCTCTTAAAAACCGCCCTAATAGACTTGCAAAGACGGTTATATAAAGAACCATCATTAATAGTTTTTGTACGGGAATTTATGGCGAGGAAAACAGCGAGAAATTCGAGGAACCTATTAGGGCATCGTTATATATTTTATATATTAGAGCGGTTCTCTAAGGAATTGCCCTAATATCTCCTTGTGTCATCAATCGGCAAGCCTTAAATACAATTTTTTTTTTATAATATATTACCAAATTGTTTAGTGATATGGTTGGTCATCACACTAAACTCATACACTAGAGGTCACGAGTTCAAAATTGGGCTCACGCATATTTTTTTGACAATTTAATTTAGGCGAAGGGGAGGAGAGGGGTGGCGGTAGAGGAGAACGAGGGAAGGAGGCAGAGGAGGAGAGAGAATAATCGGGTCTGGCGGGTCAAGCGGGTCTGGCTGGTTCGGGTCGACCCAACCCATTTAATAATCAGGTCAGATGGGTCGACCCGATTATGACCCAAAACCAATTAGCCCAAACCCAGACCCGCTAACTCCGGGTCGGGTCTGGCGGGTCGCGACCCGTCTGCCACCCCTAAATGCTAGATATTCAAGATGATTGTTTTCAATAATGAAAACAAATCTTTAATGCTAAAATTAAAAAAAATTATTAAAAAGATTCAAAAATAAAAATGGCATTTTTTTAAAAAAAAAACTTTTATTATATTTTGATTCGAAAAAAAAGACATTCTCTGAAGATAATCCAAAAACTGACCTCTTTTTCGTCATGTAGAGGGCAGCGTAATCACTTGTCATGAATATTTTTTTATTTTTGAGGGTTTTTTTTTTTTTTAAGATTCTGCGTTATCAATTCAGAACCTAATTTTCTGCAAACAAGATTTTGAGTTGGCAACCCAAAACTAGGGGTGGGGATTGGATCGGTCAAATCGAACCACCGAACCGAACGGTTCGGTGCGATTTGAGAAGGAAGTTTGGTTCGGTTCGGTTCGGTTCCCATTTTTTTGGGTTTCATAAAACCGTACCGGGACGGATTATTTTTCTTTCATTTTTTTTTTTTATGAAGCCCACAAGTCAAGTAAAGGGCCTTGAATCAAGGTCCATCTCTCTTTTCTTTCATTTTTCTTACTGTTCCAAATTCAGCATGCAAGCCCAGGCCACTACCCAAAGCCCAGCCCAAACCCATTCTCTTTCTACTCCCTCTCAATCTCTCTTCCTTTCAGAACGCCCCCTTGCGAGGTTCGGTTCATGTGTGTGAGCCACACACACGTACAACAAGAGGGCCAATCACGCGTTGACACGTGTATTGATCCTCTTATAATATGCTATGTGTGTGGGCCTCACACACATATTATAAGAGGTTTAATCCACGTGTCAATGCGGGATTGGCCCTCTTGTTGTATGTGTGTGTGTGGCTCACACACATGAACCGAATTCCCCTTGCGCTCCCAGGCTCCCCCTACGATCAAGCCATCCCTATAGCAATGCTAGTTCCATCGATCGAAGCGACCCCTGCCGCTGCTGCTCGGATCGAATTAAAATTCAAAAAATAATTTTCTAAAAAAAAAAAGCCCAATCAAATATAATTGACAACAACCAGTGATTTATAGAGGTTCGACAAAAGTACCGACTTTTATTCCTTCTTGAAGCCTTCTCCTCTTTGAGGAATTTCATTAAACATTTTCCTAAACCGAGAGAAAAATATTACACGCTTCAAGTAAGAGCTAGTTCCTCCTCTCACACGTCTCTCCATTTGTTCTCAAGGCAGGGCCACCAGCAAAATATATGCTCTCTTGTACTTTTTACTGAAGAAGCAATTAACTTTTCTCACGTCCTCATTGAGAAGTTTGTTGGGAGAGAGGAGACAGATGAGGAAGAGGAAGATAACACAGAGATCGGAAGACAAAGGGAGTGAACGGTGCATTGCAGCAGGCCAAGAAATGCTCCCGGTCGACCGGTGTGCACGACATGCACAGGTTTAACCCGGTCGACCGTGACATAGAGCGATCGACCGCCCGATCGACCGACTAAAAGCAGGCTGCTCTCGGTTGGGTCCGGTCGACCGTGGACATGGGTCGGTCGACCGGCCGGTCGACCGATAGACGCGTATTGGCTTTCATTTCTGGATTCAGATTCCTTTTCTGTCTGGGATCGAATTAAATCGGGGTTTCCTAAAACTCTGGGACTCTGTGGTTATAAATAAGGGCTAGAGCCCTCATGTATTGTATCCCTGAAAGTTTCCTCAAGTATGCCTCTGTATTAGTTTGTATTGATTGTTGAATCAATAAAATCTCTTCCCTTTGCCTCGAGGACGTAGGCACGTTGCCGAACCTCGTTAAATACTGTGTTGATTGCTTTTCTCTATTGTTTTCTTTTCTTGTCATGTTGGTTACATCTCCGGCGCCAACAGTCTCCACCTGGTTGGTGGATTCCTCAGAGGGATAGTTGTCCTGCGTGCAGCAAAGTTTTTGCCGAACGAAAAGAAGCTTCCACTCCTTGATCGGTATGAGAATTTTCATTTTCTTTTTTAGAACAAAAGTTTCAACCTAAAATGCAGGATCACGTTACTTCATTCTCATCACAATAATTTTTTTCTTAAGAAATATAAGCCGTAGCCTGGTGCAAGCGGTATTTAAATCCCAGATCTCTTGCACACTGTTAAGAAATTTTACTGTTGTGCTACAGTAATACTTGAACTACGTGCATGACTATCGAGAACTGGTTAAAATTATTAAACCAAATCAAGTTGAATTTTTCCCCTTTGCTCAGGTTAAAGATCCTCAATGGGGGAGTTACACTGGCCCAAATAAAGCCCACAGTTATAGTTAATTTTTCATTGGGCCTTAATGGGCCTAACGTCTAAAGTATTGTAAAAAGCATTTGACGCAGGCCATCAATAAAAAATATATGATGTTCCCACCTTGGTGCGGTGCGGCCCGATTTAAGTTGTTGGGCTTCTCTTCTCACAACTGTTCAATAGTTCGAGGCCCATCGCGTGCGACATTCGGTCTTGCGTTCATATGGGTTTTAATTATAAAAAATAATGATAATAAATAAATAAATACCATGTGATACCTCTAGGTTAAGGCTGAACAACAATAGATAATAGATAACATGAGCGCTTCGTTTTCCCACTTTTACTTTTTTATTATTATTATTATTATTATTATTATTATTATTTTGATCAAGATTTTTATGGTATGCATAAAAGAAATTGAAGAAGAAAGAGGAATAAAAGAAGAAAGTAACAACGAGCAATTGAGACTGAAGCAGCAATCGCTGAGACTTAGCTTAACGCGAGAAATGCAATATTCCCATCTTTTTCTATTATAGAAAAAAATGAGTTTGAAAATAAGCTCTTTCTTATTATTCGTTGCGTTTATAATTTTTAATTTGCCATTTTGAATGAGATTTGGTTTTTGTCAGAGTTTCACTTTACCTTATAAAAGTAGAGAGATTATTTGGTGTTTCAAGGGCAAATATGCAATACTCATTTCATTCAAAAACAAAAAAAATAATAATAATAAGAAAAAAAAAAATGTGGAGTTATGATTATTCTAGATTATAAACATGGGCCAGGCCGGGCTGTTTCAAACTTTGGATCATACCTTATCAACTTTAAAACTTAAAAGTTTAACAAAATGTTGTGATGGGCTTTGTGGGCTTTTAATATTCAGTTTTTAAAGTGCCTTCTAAGGATATAAGAATTAACTCTATTCAAGCCTCTCTTCTGCTTCATATCTAGTTTTTTTCTAATAAAAAATCTTAATTTTCGCTTTACCCTCCAACCAGGGACAGACCCATTGGCTGGGCCGGGCTACAGCCCGGCCCAGTTTTCATATATTACCTCAAATTTTTTTAATATATATATTGCCTTAAATCTCTTTCTATTTTGATTTTCTTTTCGCAAATTAATTTCTGGTTCTACTTCTGATTTAGTGGAGAATACTGTTTTATTTTTTTAACAAATTCATATAACTCACAAGCATAAGTTATAAAAAGTTGCAGCCCACCTAAAATTTATTTCTGATTCCGCCTCTGCCTCCAACTTTTATAATCTAATCATATACCTTCACGTCATTCTCACCAAGCTTGCCTTGGTGTACAATATTTGCAACAAAATCAATACAAATAAGATATTTATGTGCATCTTCAGCCGCTTGGTTATAGGATCTTGTGTCCTCGGTCATCTCCTTGTTGATCCTTGCAGCTTAATTAATCATCTGAAAATGATTTTGAACATTCATTATATCTTAATTATTTATCTAATTCTGTTAATTAATCAAGGATTGCAACCCATATCTACAACCAAACCATCAATATATCGAAAACGATGTAGCAAAATGACCCAAGACCGACCGCTGATTAGTATAAGCAACAACGTTAATTAATCATTCAACAAATATTGACTAATTATATGCTGATAGATATTAATTAGTAAGGATATTTACATATAAGTGCAAATAGAACAAACCTAGTAACTCAAAGCCATTCATACAACTCATAAGGTGAACACATTCTTACTGACCAATTTAAGGACATCATTAAGCTAGCATTTTATTGTTGGATTTTTTTCACACCTTGATCTTCAAAAAAGAATCCTTCATATTTTTCAAATGTGTGTATATATAGGAAAATGTGAGAGAGTTTAGAAATCAATATATATACAGTAAGAAAAATCTTTACCACAAAGATGATTCATTCATTGATGAGAAAGGTCAATATTGTAGGTGATAGCTTGGTGTCACTGAGATGGCATCCATGACCTACAAGCTGATAGATGATATCAACATATATAAACATTTGGAAGGACACAAGAAAACAATTAGGGCCAACATCAATGCTTTCTTTTGGTGCAAGTCCACTTCATGCATGATGTCCTCATTGAACGAATAATGTGAAGGGATCAGCCCATATCTGACGTTTATGTATAATACAACACCCATGCATGTTAGAGGACAGAGGATATCTGAACAAATATGGCCAAGTCTTGGACAGCCACAATGATAACTTGGACCACTAACAAATGGAGAATTTAAAGTGTGGGAGAAACAACAATGGGGGACTATCAACAGGTGAGGACAATAATTGCTTCAACTATGATGAACTCATCACCCTCTCTAATTTTGAAAATGGTGGAGGGGTGCATGCACCTTTAACATTATCAATGACAACAAAGTATGCTGATGAGGTGAAGTGATAAGGAGAGGCAAACAGTAGACATGTAACATATATATGTGCTCGAGGACAACACGCTGAAAGCTTGAACAATGAAGATGCATGTGCCAAGGACTTGGCAAGAAAAGCATCTTCGATGTGATTTCTTTGTTTCAAGTCTGCAGCTCTCTCCTTCATAGTAAAATTGTCAGGCAAGCAAGACAGATTCTCAACATGACACTTGCTGCAGTATATCAGGAATCCATTTTCCTAGAAAACAAATGCAAGGAGGTGGATGTCCATATCACGTGGAAAGATGGAATTGTCCACTTCCCTACGTGGAGACCTAGCAAACCGCTCGAGTTCTTTAGAAAATTGTAAGATCAGTTAATTGGAAAATGGAGGAAATTGTTTTTCATTTCAGTTGCAACTCGCCAGAGGGAGATGACCTTCTTTATGTGGATTTGATAAGCTAAATGCAATATTTTTATCTTTCAGAAATTTGACTCTTAAACATTAAATTTTTACAATGGTACCCAATCATGTTTTATAATTAGAATATTTCAACCAATAAACTACTATACATTTATAGTACACTAAAATTTTCAAAAATATAATATTTTCGAACATATTTTTCTCAAACTAACATACTCACATTCTAACATGAGATCCGAGAGATGAAAAAAAAAAAACAATTTTGATTCAAAAATGATGATAGCCAGTGGGGTGGTGGGTGGAATGACGGAAAATAAAGAGAGAAAAACAGAATGAGGATAATGTAACACAAACTACATGTAGCTTCACACCGTAAAACTCAAGGAAACTCCACGGAAAAAGAAAACAAATGTCATTGATCATTTCAATCTCACTGTTCGACGAGAGAAGGTTCCTTGTAAAATTTCCTTGAATCAAATGAAAGATTACAGTGGATTTTCACTCCGATTACAAAAAAGGAAAGATGTTGAGACTTGAATCTCTCTTTTTTTAATGATGGGTTCTTGAGGTAGCGGTGGAAAGTGAATCTTGTTTTTTGTTGACCGGGTGAACGTCAAGACTTCTTGAGGATCTTCTCTTTGGATGGCAGATGGAGTAACACAGCTCCGGTCAACTAGGAATCTCAAAGAGATTATAAGTAAAGATTAACTTGTACGCAACAAGTTGTTTGAAGAGCTGGACTTTCTTTCTTTTTGGTAGAAGTCTCGGGGCTTCTTTAGCTCACGAGCCAAGTTATCTCTCCAAAAAGTATCCGATCAACCGACCGACCCCTTCTCCATAGCAAGCGGGGCTATTTATAGAGGTTTCAGAGGTGAACGTGCCCCCTAAAAACGCTCCATAATAGGGGTTAACTTCCTCATTATGTGGGCAGTGATTGACCCTATAATAAGGGCAGTTATAACTGAGACGCGGGTTTCGACCCTCGCGCCTTGGTGCTGCAGTGAAGCTGAGACGCGGGTTTCGACCCTCGCGCCTTGGTGCTGCAGTGATGCTGAGACGCGGGTTTCGACTCTCGCGCCTTGGTGCTGCAGTAAAGCTGAGACGCGGGTTTCGACCCTTGCGCCTTGGTGCTGCAGTGATACTGAGACACGGGTTTCGACCCTCGCGCCTTGGTGCTGCAGTGATGCTGAGACGCGGGTTTCGACCCTTGCGTCTTGGTGCTGCAGTGATGGCTATGATTAGCCCTGCGTCTGGAGTTTGGACTCTACTTTTTGATGACTTGTCTTTAGTGATTTTTAGACAGCCTACACTCACCTCCAACTGCTCCGTATATGAGAGAAGAACTCACCTTTATTTATAATAAAATTCTTAACAAATATCTTATAATTACAACATAGGTATAAAAATGTTTTAAAAAAATTTTATAGAACTTGCTAGTCATAATAAATGGCCAAATGCTTTCATAGATAGACATGCAAGATATTCTTTGAAATCGGATAAAATCTAGATCATTAGAAAGAAAATACTTGCAAATAAAACAACTAATAAACATAGAAAGATTAATCAAAATCACACGTAAGAAATTATTTTGAAGCTAAGATAATAGGAACAAAAGTCATCATTTAAAGAACATGAGGCATGACTAAATATGCAGAAATTCCATGTAGAAAAGAGTCATATTCTTAATTTTGAGGAAGATATCATTCAAAATATTCAGTATTTAGAACTTCACCAATTCAAGAACTTCATAATTTAGAAACATGGAGGTAAACATGATAGATTCGTGGACAGCAAATACTAAATGTAAACATGTAATTCTTCAGGCTAAATCAACTGCAAGACTTGCCATCATTAAAATACAACTAAGATGGCTAATAAATGTACTCTTAAATGTAACGGTCTCAGTTACTGATATCCTCGAACTTGCTCGAATTCACCTCTAATCGTTCTCTATATTCACGTAATCGAATATTAAAATTTTATTTAAAGTTAAGTAATTCGAGTTTTACAATGAATAATCATTTAAAGCCTTTCTAGAAGGTTGAAGGACTGAGCAAAGCAAGAGAAAAATCCAGAGACCAAAATGGCGAGGATGTACTCGATCTTTCCCCCTTTTTTCAGATATATGAATGACTTAAAATTTAAATTTCGAACATTTATTTCAATGTCAATGTAGTTAGATTTCTGTTTGTTCTGTCTAATTCTCAACAAAAATTCAAAATCAAATGCCGCTTTTTACTCTGATTTCGTATAGAAAAGGGTTCTTTTTATTTCCCTCCCTGCAAAGAAAAGAAAAAGAAAAAAGAAGCCGAAACTTTCGGTAATAAAACATCACGCACGTGGCTGCTCAACTGTACGCTTTCTGGTCCTGGATGCGGGCCAAGTGCGGGCCCGGCGATTTTGGCCCACAGACGTCGATGGTGGGCCCCCACGAGATCAGCAGGACAACATGTTGAGGTTTTGTGCTCGTCCTCGTTTTTCCTTTTCAGGAAGGAAAAGGACATTCATCATTTTTATCTTACCCCCGTAGGTGGGGCCCACAGTAGAACTGTCGGTGTCAGTCCTGTGGTTCTCTCCAACATTTTCAGATCTTTTGCCTTTTTTGCCCCCTCAATTAGGTTTAATTTTAAAAGAGCCCTACACATTAGTTTTATTTGCGCCAAGGTCCCCCCAGCTGCCCTCCTCACTTGTCAAAAAACTTCGCTAAAATTTCTATATTACTGCGTCGATCATTTTCTTATATTTTATTCCTTTCTAATGTTTTTTTTTTTTTTTCCTTTGCATATGCCCACACATGATCTTTGCTTATTTTGATAAAACACTACAGCTTATTTAACTTATTTCGTGTACTGCCAAGGAGGAAAAAAAAGATAAAATACCCCTATTTTTTATAACCTTTGTTGTACTAATCCTTTCAAATTAAACCTAACATCGAGGGCTAGGATAGCTAAAAAGAACTAAAAGTTTCTAATATGATCTTAAAAGTTTTTTAATCTATATGTTTGAGAAACAATTATATTAGAGAATTTCTCTTCAATTATCATGGTATCGAAGATGGTCCCTCTCAATCGGTCATCAAGCCTTATATAAAGGCAGTCGGCCCTATTGAATCATGCACATAACCTTATTATTTTAAATAACAAAGAAATGGTTCGGGGCTATCTTATTAATTTATAGAGACAGTCTATTATGATTAACCTCTTATCACGGTCCTTAATAGCCACATTCTAACAGGACATGAAAAGAAGAACTTTATAGTAATGTTAATTTTTATCCCCTTAGTAACAGTGGCCTTTAAATTAGTATCATCGCTTATTATAATAAGCTTTTATGAGGACTTAGAGATGAACGATTCATATCATTTAACTTGACCATTGATCAGGATACATCTCAATCCATCTTGAAAACAAGTCTCTAAGAAATTCGAGCTATGGGTAATTCTCTCTCTTTTTTTTGTTATATTTTTTATTTTTTATGGTCTGGGTGATGGTAGAATGAGCTATGAAGTAAATTGGAATGGGGGTAAATTGTAGAAAACTCTCTTACACTATTACTATTTCATAAATAACCCCCATTAATTATTGAAATGAATAGAGAACTCTCCTATACTATTAAATTCACAAGAAAATATTATTATACAATTATAACGCTTAAAATTTCAACTGATTGTTTAAATAATAGATGTGTTTTCTTTATTATATCTTACTCACTGCAAGTATAAAATTCAATACAACGAGCAAATTTATGTCAAATTTACAATAATCCAAGATGATTTTATGCTGAATTGATAGCGCAAAAGGATTCAATCGTGTAGAGAGGTTTTCTACGAAACAGTGATAGTGCTGGAATTTTTTTCCTGTAATTTACCCATTGGAATATAACAGGCATGTAATCTTTTTATTAACACTAATCACTTATTATTAGTACCTTGTCATATTCATATCATTTTCTTCTTTGCAAGTTGCCTGCGCGTCTGTCCCTTTAGATTAATTGCATGGGACATATGGTATCTTGCATCTCTCTCTTTTACTTGCAGAAATGGAGGACGACTGTTTTGTTTTGGAAGAAGAAACAAAAGTGAAAACAAGGTCGGAAAAAAAGATGCATCTCTTGTGGAGAAGCGAGTGAACATTAAAATCATCCGCAATAATCCAAGGAATGAGATCTGTTAGGGTACAAAGCAGAAATCGAGATCAATAACACACACACAAACACGATTCAACGAGATTCGGAACAAGTCTTACGTTTT